>ATSW01004010.1:0-10177 GCA_000444245.1 Botryllus schlosseri
TGAGGTAACTTTTCATGAGCTCAAGTTGTGGGCCCCGAAGTCCGTAACGCGCCAATTTCGAGATGAGAATTTATGATCTACGCAGTCAAACGCTTTTTTTTAGATCGAGAAAAATGCTACATCCCACATTTCGCTTCTCTGAGATATCATAATACTGTTCGGCCACTGTTAGGAGGGCATGTGCGGTTTCGTGTTTGTTTCGGAAGCCAAATTGTTGAGGGGAAATGACAGACATTTTGGCGAGGAATGCGGACAGGCGGGAGAGGAGCAACTTTTCGAATACAACCCCGATGCATGGGAGAACGGATATCGGACGGTAGTTGGTGACATTAGTTCTATCCCCAGCTTTGTGTACAGGGACTACTCTGGCTTTTTTTAGGTAGCTTGGGTAGACTCCATTTTCTATCATGAAGTTGAAAAAATGGGCCATTTATTGACCGATATGCAGGCTTATCATTTTTAAAAACCATGATGGGATTTGGTCATAGCCGTCGGCCTTGTGCGATTTCAGTTTGTGGATGGCTACTTCTACTTCGTATTTGGTCGTAGGTTCAAGCACAATTGACTGGGATATCGATCTCACCTCTGACCTGGCCGACACAGGTTTTGTAATAGAAGAAGCAATATTTGGGCCTACGTTACAAAAATATTCATTGAAATGATTCGCGATGGCCGCCGGGTGTGAAAGGTGAGGTCGAATAAGCTGCTGATTATTCGAATTTCTAGATTTACTCGGTCAATAAGGACATGAATGTACTGAGGCCTGAGCAACTCGGTGATTTCAACAACCATAAATTTGCTATCTTTATGATTGTCCTAATCATAGTCATCGGTTCTATGATTTTTTTCCAAACAGGAAACGCACAATGTACAAAGCGAAGTAATTTAGTATGTTTATTGTTTATTAATAATTTTAAAAACTCCACAAGATTACAATACAATGAAAAGATAGCAAGGTAACGAATCGACTTGGAGTAGTCTTTGAAATCATACACCCACCTGACCCAAAATTATTTCGTGAATCAACATTTGTTGGTCACATTTTAAAACATTAAAATTTTCTTCGCGCAATTATCAACTTGGAATCGTTTGCTTCTGACGATTCCGATATCTTTTGATTCTATAGCAGCAATGCAGTCTGGGTGCATGGAGAAGCCGAGAAACGGGGGTCTTGTGGTCTAAGCCCCCCCCCCCCAGAGGTTTGGCTGATCACTTTATGGAGTCCCAAGAGTCTAATACCATCGTTTTTAGGAGGCTGACAGAAGCGCTGTTTCTGTCCTGCTCAATACCATTCCATATCTTGATTCTTTCCGCATTTAGACTGGCGTAGAAGAACGTGCGCGTCTCTCATGTAGCTGTAACGAGGTCCAGGGTAGTATAACTGGCCGTGACTGTTGATTTGCGTCCACGCACTCATTACAAATAAGGTTGCGTGTAGGCCATGTCTAAGACTTGCGTTCACTGTTCATGTGTGTATTTCATATGCTTAAAATGATCCTGTCTCATCTCTCATCATGCTTTCATTATATCATTTCATAGAGAGATATGATATTATTTTTCGCCTGCACCATCGAGATGCTTTGACGACGGAGTTGCGATACGGCCCCATGAGGTCATCTAGTCTGCGCCCCCGGTTTTTTTTGTCCTCCATGCTATCCGTGATTGCTGAGCGCCTACCAGGATAGCTGCGGATACCAATTTTCGAGTCTTTGGTATGACCCGGCCGGGGATCGAATTGAACCCACGACCTACCGATCGAGAAGCCGGATGCATAATCATTACAGTATCTCGCTCGGTTAAAGAAATCTAGGTTTTGCGATCAGATATAATCGCCCAGAATTGAAGATGTAGATATGAATGTAAATCTCACCACGTACACACGAGGAGTGAAAATCACATTCCAGTACGGGCGCCGCTGCCGAGTGTCCCTGTAATCAAGAATAGCTTGCCGCGCGGGTATGATCTTCAGTAATTAATTCGACATAAGATAGATCTATATAGGCATTCGGCATGGTGTCGTTGAAGACTTGAAGTGGTTTGACTGTATCAGCTTCCTTAGATTAGATCAGTGGTTCTTAACCTTTTTTCCTCCAGCGCCCCCTTTCCAAACTTTCCGTGTTCTAGCGCCCCCCAACCCATATTTCACGGACTATAATAAAAACAATGGATACGAGGACGGGTCGTAACAGCACTTTCTCCCCCCCCCCCTCGAAAAACGTTGGTCCTTGGCCCCGATGGGGCGGTAAACCAAACTTCTGTGGGGCTTCCCGCAAGACCCCGCGTCGCGTGATTTCTATGTTGAACAAAGTTTTAAGTGGCCTGGTCGCCTAGGCGCGAAAGCTTTTTATAATCGATGAACGAATCGGTCAAGAATATTGGTAATTGCATATGGATATATATCGCTATAATTTGTTTTATCCTCTCAGCCCTTGTAACAAGATTCATCGGTAGCGTTGAATGAGCTGTTGTCTTGGAAAATGTAGGGCACGTAATTAATAATTAGGCATATTACAATTACAAGTACAATTACTTCGTTGAATGTTATTATTTTGTGACCTTCTATCCGCTGGCTATATAGTTTAAAGATATTGGAATCGCATAAACGTATCTAAACTAAAATAGGCACACGATTCAAAATTGGTATTCCTTTTCATTGGCAGATAATTTTTCTTTGATGGATGTTATTTGTCCTGAGGGGTTCAGATTGTCAATACCTGATAAGTCTGCATGAGCTATTTAAGCACCTATGGACAATTAGACATATTTATATCGAAATTTACGGTCAACATGGGGGCAATTGTTTTCAGCGAAGGCTTTCTCACTGACGATGTTTTGGCACACTCTCGGAGTCCCATATTGGCCGAAACTTCATATTTCTTCGTGTATCGCGGCGTGGTAATGGCCGAAGCCGGAATGCCAATTTCTATTTTCGATCAATAGTGCGCATTTTTTCGTGTGGGAAAGGTACCCAATAATCAAAAATTTGGCAACTGTAATTCGCGCGCAGTGCGAAAAATTGTAAATAACTTGTATAAATCGTCAAAAATTGTAGTGTAATTTTTGAGAGAACATATGTAGCAACCATCGTCGAAAAATCTCGAGATTTGACATGTTTTGTCGAATGTTAATTTGTTCTGAAAACTCGTCATTGATATGTTTTGCTTTACTACACAATCTACTGCGAAGCCATTTTGCTTCAGCGCCCCCCTGAGCCCAGCGCCCCCCATATCGCCCCCTGAGCTTTTCCACCCCCTTCAAAATCCAAATCGCCCCTTGGGGGGGCGCTGGAGGCAAGGTTAAGAACCACTGGATTAGATGGATGGTGTCTAGCTAGATATTGGTTGGTGCAAGTCGCCGAATTTATCAGGGTTTTTAAGAGCACATTGGGCAATGGGCAGTGGTGTCGATTGATAACTCAAATAATTCGTAGCTCCTGATTCGATTTGAATCGGTACGTTGGTACAAGAATGGTCTTCAATTTTACCAATCTTTCCTGCGAGCAGTAGTAACAGCAGTAGCAGTAGAATTTCAAGCGTACGGTAGGCCTACAGGCTACAATGCATGCCTCATCCGTAACCTATGATCGCGATTCTCAAGCACGACATGTGTCTAATTCTTATAGTTTACGGATTGGCATACGCAGGCCGTAGTTCAGGGTGAGATTTGTGGATGCTGGTGCTGGCCTTGCTGGGGGAGCCGCGAGTAACAAACCTCGCATGCTGTGCGATCACCGAATAGGCCATGGCCGGGCAATCGGGCATGCACGTGCGTAGTCAGATGAAAACGTTTCGAGGCTTGCGATTGCATTTTGGTGATTATAGGCCTAATATACTGCTACGTTCTGACCGAGAACTATAGATGAGCTCAATAGCGTTGCCTAATATTCATAGTGTTTGTGGGTCTTTTTGAACCAGACTGCATCTGGCTATACGCCGCTGCATGAACTGTTCAATAATATATTCTTAGAGTCCATGCAATCTAAAAGCCCCTATGTACAAATGCGAACCGAAGATAAAAACGATTCGGACCATGCAGAAATACCTATTACAAATCGTCTGCGTCTCACGTATGAAGATTTTTCTGGTACGTTTGGACGATCCCAACATTTAACTATATACCGACAATCGTAATGGCATGTCAAGAAATATAGACAATAGACTTGCAACAAGCGATTTGTCACAATCCGAAGACACATCATCATTAATAATACGTCAAATATGTTCGAAGGCGCCCACTCCATCAACATTGAGTTGAAACCTGCATTATCACCTGGGCTGAGTTGATAGTAATATCTGCCACAACCAATCGACGAAATGCTGCATACACGAAGTTGGAATTATTTCGCGCTCGTCACGACTAGACGATGCATACCAAAATCTTCCTATAACATTCGTACATTTGATTTCGGTTCGAATGGTAAGCGTGCTCGGGCGTTCTGTTTCTACAACAACAACAAAAAACTTTCATACGTGGGCCAAGTTCACAAGAAAACGGTGATGGCACATGGCTATTATTCATATTCATTCGACCAATACATCTATCTGAGGCAATTGTCGCATGCATCGTTGAGCTGTATCAGATCAAGGACTAACGCAGGATCAGGATCGGGCGTCCGCCACTGCTAGTCAAGTATTTACGTAAGTCACAACTTACGTTGGACTCAGGCTCACGACTCCGACAACACTGCGCACTCGGACTCCCAAACCTTACGGTAGAGTTTTTTTGCAGAATATACGAACAGTCTAACGAAAGCAGTTTTGCATTTACAGTTCCATTTAATTCGTGTGTCATTAATTGCTCGCTACATCTACTATGGTTTCTGTATCTGCCTTCGCATGTAGCAACGATCCGGCCATGTTCTGGTTTTAATGAATCAACATAATTTTCCTAACGTTCGAAACCAACATTCGATTCACTACTTCGACGATACCTCGAAATTTCCGCGCTCTAACCGTGCAGCATATGAAGTGCAGAGTTTACTTATAAACGCCGATATAAGCGCGTTTACGGCTGTGATGCAAAATCCAGTTCGTTCTGTATTTATTTAAACACTCAAAATAAAATATTTCGAATTGTGATTCGTTATTCCACCATTTTGTTTGATATTACTGGTTGCCGCCTTGTTATAGGCTTGGTGATATCTTCTTTATTCCGTCTTTCGAGTACGCTATATACTCGGACTATACTTTTCAACAATCAATTGAATTGCATAATAATTCTAACGGGATTACTTCTCCATCAATTAGGCCTACTCACCCAACGCGCTTTTAGGATTCGCGCTTAGATTGTCCGCTGCCAATTTCAACAGTGCTGTACAACTGTCATGTGTATTGTTCCGTCACGTTGTTCTAATTTAGTCTCAATTTCCAACAGTAATTTCAACTGTTTTAACGTACCCTTACAATCATCATCAGATATCATCATCAAATATTTATCCTTACTGAGCCCATGTGATCAGATTCACCGGTAAAGTTGATGCAGGGGGTGTCTTCAAAAATTTAGGGAAGTTATTAATGCTGTGCTCCATCTTTGGGTGGACCAATTATTATTAGCCCTCTTTGTTGCATCCTGTTATTTCTTGACCTCCCATCAGGATTGTCGGTATAGTGGAAAGATGTTGGATTCGCCCAGCTTACCAGAGACAAATTTCCTTAGTGACGAGGAGAACACGATTACAAATTGTTATTTCTTTATGGCGTGCATAATTTTCCTCTGCTTTTCACATCAGTACTGTGGGGCTCAGATTACAAAGGACACTATTATATTGAAATCGAAAATCAACTCGCATTGAACCGCTCATAGCGCAAAGAATATTTCAAGAATAATTCAAACCTCTTGGCATTGGTGAGCCGTGTTACAAGTCAAGGAAATATGCCTATTCATATCACCAAAATATTACTCCATGGAATGATAGTACCATCGCCGAAGCTGCATCAGCTAGTGAGGAATAGTGATATTGGGCACAGGAAAACAGTGGAACACCCCACGCCCGCTCACGGTTCATACACTTTGTAAGATATAAGTATACATAACATCATTATATCATCATATGGTACATCAACAGCATCGCCCATATCTGTATATATCACGTGACTTATATCTTTCTTCTCGTACCCCGCGACTTACCATTTATCAGCCCGCGTATTTGAGTTATACGCCAGACTCATTTGCCATATCCTACTGTATATTCCATGCATATTCGACCAATATCGATAGCCCACTGTCGTTGCATTCACGTTGAAGTTGTCAGATCAAGGACTAACGCAAGGAACGTGCGTCTACCTGCGACCTAAGTATTATCAACCCAGCCACACATTACGTGAAACTCAGGTTACAACTCTAGCAGGTTATCAGACGACATATATACGCCTTCTATAACAGCTTACTTTAAACAACAACAACAATGTTTAAACTGAAACCAATTTCAGCATTGCTTTACCAAACGTTCTGCCGAAATCTCAAATCAGGTCGCTGGCCGCAAAATATGACCTCGCAGGCGTTGCACTGAAGAAATAGAGACTACTCCAAGTCGAATCGACACCTTCCTATCTTTTCATTGTATCGCATTTTGTGGTTTATTGAACTGATAAAAATTGATAATAGACCAATGATGATGATGATGATGATGATGAAATAGGAAGGTATTTTCCGCCCGATATCTTGAAAAAGGGTGTCTTTAATTTGTCAATGTCGCCAATGTCGACGCCTATCTATTTCGTCAATGTCGCCAATATCACCAATGTCGCCAATGCCGACATTGCCGCTCTGGTGCCGAAATTAGGGTTGTAATTAGGGAGGGTATGAACCTCTGAAAGGTTCAGGTTCGTGTGAACGCGAACCTTTTTGAAAGGTTCTGTGTGAACGCGAACGTGAACCTCATGACGTCATATTGCTGATTCCAACCCTACATTTCAGTGAACTGATATATATATATATATATATTTACCTATTAGACTACTTTGGTGGACAGTCCTGTTTTGAAGCAGTTGGGCGACAATTATCGCCAACAGAAGGAGACAAGCTAGGCGTCTGAAAATAACTGGATTGGTTTTGGAATATCGATTCCGCGCTTTGTCACTGGTGATTTGCGGTTTATATCGCAGCGTTTAGAATATACACGAAATGTCCTCCAACTGCGGTCGCCCTAATTTTTCCCAACTTTTGCAATACCTAATAGACCACTTTAGTGGACATTTGTTACTTAGGGAGACAATTCGCCATTTTGAATTACCAGACCATGACCATTGCTGTTACTGAACTAAGGTGAACATTGACGTCGTATTATATGACAAGGTTCGGGAACCAGTTTCGTCAAAACAGTCATTTACCAATGACAATCACTTATGACGTCACTATTTGAAATCCACGACGTCATCCTTGTACGATATCGATGATCGCGATATATAATTCGCCGTTTGTTTGTTTTTTATTCATGGTGTTTTGACTAATTTGGTAGTTTTAGAGTATGCCTATATTCATTTTTTGATTCCGTATTCACCAACTTTTAGCACAGCCCACTCCTAGGCTTTTATAAATCACCGCTTACGCGGATCACATGACGACGAGGAGCCTAGATAAACCTCCAACACTTGGGTAGGAATTCTCGTGTCGTCCTCAGCCGGACTCGAACCAACAACCCATTGGTGTTGCAGCTGTGGATTATACCAATGACCACGCCATTTCACCACGCACATATTTGCGTTTGAAAACTGCTGTGAAAATACGGAACATGTGTCTTTATAAGAAGCTACAGTTGGCCAGCATGCTGCAGATTAGATCACCAGTTCTCTACGGCTAGTATGCAAATAACTACGACATTCAATAGCTACCTTGCTGCGATAGCAGATCTCAGTTATCATAAAATAATAAATATATTCATTTATTATAATCGACCCTAATATCCATCGGAAGCTTCTTGTTTCATGGACTTGGAGTGTATTAGCAGGTATAAGGCAATTTTCGGCTTAACGTAAGGCACACTTTTTGATCAATTATTACTAGTGCTGCAAGACAGAAACCTTCGAATAAAGACCACTTTAACATGTCTCTACCTCCTATCTCAGACTCTCGTCATGTTAAAGCCGCTTCAAATCGTTACGGATTAGCTGGAAATTAGTCCACTTNATTAAAATAACTCCATTAAAGGGTGGTGGGATAATTTTTTGAAATTAAGGACGACGAAAATGAAATGAGCTGACAAGCAGGTAAAATACGGGTAAATATATTTCTCCAGTGATAGTAACATGTATTTTTGTCGGACCAATTTNGATTTCATNAAATCANTCCCAGTTATGCAGGGCACACCGATGTCTCTCTGCCTTGATTCGAAGTTTTTACTGATTGCAAAGTCGCCATTCCTAAAATCTCATCCACAGAGACATCAATTGCATTCCTCAGCAACTCAGCGTTCGAATATTTCTCTGCCACTTGACATTGACTGATCCAGGGCGTAAATGATGNCGATTGCAATTGAGAATGGGCTATGCCAATGAATGGTATTTATGAGTTGAAAAAGCATTTATGGTACTTCACTTAGGCGTTGATACTAGAGCTGTGTATGTGCTGGAAACTTTGCGAGCTTCAGGGAAACTAAATGGTAACCCACTGAGCTTATAAAGCACATTAGATATTTTCTGGTCTTTCAATATCACCAGAACCCCCNTCTTGTCATAAAGTAATAAAAAACATTGGTGATTTAACACGATATATGGATACAATTAGTTATTAGATGGTATTCACCGAATGTGGAGGATGACATGAAAAAAGGACGATGACTTTTGATAGGAATAAGATCTGTCACGATGCCAATTAGTCTTATAATCCGCCTGTAAGAGTACTATAGGAGTGCTGCAGAGCAAATGATAGAATATCATAAATATCAAATTGTAGCGTGAAGGAATGCACCTTGGACCGATAAAGAATATAGATATTGACTATCACTTGAAAAATATATTTACCCGTATTTTGCGTGCTTATTGTGGTCGTGAATTTCAGTGTGTAAACTACTCTATTGGAAAATTATCTCACCATCGTTTTAACGTGTCTATTTCAATGAAGTGGACTAATTTACAGCTAATATGTGTCATCAATTTCTTTCATTTACTGGCGATGTAGGCCCTTGTCAAGATCAAAACAAGTCTAANNGACATCCCTGCCNCTTCAGGCATAAATGGAACACGATTTTTGGTCATGTCGGTGTGACGAAATTGGTCACCGTAAATACTATTATTTCAAAAATGACCGAAATTTCCATTTGACCGGCCTCGGCTTCCACGCAGCGGGAAATCCAGCAAACCTAACCGAACATTCGCCGCATTCATAGACACGCCTAGATCTCCAATTCAATCATGCTCGCTAGCGAGTGAGAGCGTGGCGAGATAGCGTATAGTGGAATAATCCACAACCGCAAGACCAGCTGGTTGCGGTTTCGGGTCCGACCGAGGTCGACTCCAGAATTTGAACTAAGGTAATAAAGGTTTATCTCGGCTTCTACGTAGCATCTCATTCGCGTAATCGTTGTCTTATGAAGGTAAATATGGCATAAAAAACATCGGCATGGTGTAAAATGTGAACAATGTAGTCGAGCACCGTGAATATCAAACAATAACGACCACAATTGTTGCGGTACGCTATATTGCGGCGTGAAAATTGCTTTTATAGCGTGCTCTGTCGTGGGCGCGCGTTCTTCTTGGTCCGCGGCTCGATAAGTCATGGTAGACACGTCAGCATTGCTCTTTTAATAAAACAACTAAAACATGACGATGCTCGTCCGACGGAAAATAAAAAGCGACTGCACCTCCGACGGTGACTAAAAGCGACTGGCTCGGACGGTGACTAAAAGCGACTGACAACATAGGTTCGCAAACAGCAACAAATAGCAGCATGATTGATGATCAGTGCGGTCGGTAATCAACGTAATCAGGGAGCGGTACGCTACACTTTCATGAATCGCATCGATCTGATATCGTCTATGTTCACTGTTCATACTTTCGCAGTTGAAACACATTAACCTAGATTTACCGGCTCGGAGTCGAATGAATCTTCACTAATCTATACTAAAACAGTCAGAGTGGGTTTGTTGATGCAGCCATCCACCAGTAAAACCAGATTCGAAATATTGAAGTCATGTAATATTGACCTTGATACCGATAGATTTCCTTCATGTGTAATTTCGTAA
>ATSW01004011.1:0-10320 GCA_000444245.1 Botryllus schlosseri
GTAATGTCCATTCTCTGTGGTGTCCATTCTCGGTAATGTCCCTTCTCTGTGGTGTCAATTCTCAGTAATGTTCATTCTCTGTGGTGTCAATTCTCGTTAATGTTCATTCTCTGTGGTGTCCATTCTCGGTAATGTCCATTCTCGGTGGTGTCAATTCTCGGTAATGTTCATTCTCTGTGGTGTCCATTCTCGTTAATGTTCATTCTCTGTGGTGTCAATTCTCGGTAATGTCCATTCTCGGTGGTGTCAATTCTCGGTAATGTCCATTCTCTGTGGTGTCCATTCTCGGCAATGTCCCTTCTCTTTGGTGTCAATTCTCAGTAATGTCCATTCTCTGTGGTGTCAATTCTCGGTAATGTCCATTCTCTGTGGTGTCAATTCTCGGTAATGTCCATTCTTGGTGGTGTCCATTCTCGGTAAAAGCGTTCTCGGTAATGTCCGTTCTCGGTAATGGTTTTCTCGGCATTGGTATAGAACCCGATAACATATTGTCGAACCGATACACAATAATCGGTCGCGTTCTAGAGTTGATACTCAGGCCTTTGTGGGCGGGAAAGGGGTTGGACTAAAATCCTTGAAAAATTACGGATGAAGCTGCGCTTTTTGAGTCTAAAAGTCGCGTTCTGCGTAATCGTTATTTAACTTGAAGATAAAACGTTACTTCGAGCGCGTGGCACGCAATAGCTGATATGTTACCTGGCTGTAGTCTGAGTCTTCGTAGCTCGAGTAATGTGGAAGGCTTCCGTTTGACTTTGCCCCATCAAGCTGTAATATTATACTACAGCGTCACAAGTGGTCGAAATCTTGTAGCTGAGTAATTCGATTCTGAATCGAGCAGCAGGCTTCAAGTCTAGCATTCGTTTTTCAATATTATGAGTTTTACGACACTGTCAAGACGATTTATGATATTAGCTAACTGGAACCATCATAAAATCCCTGCGTCAGGATAATTATGCCAAGTATGTCGACCATAAAACCGTGATATCCCAAGGATCAATACGGGCGGTCCATTAGTGTCAAAGTTATACAGACTGAACTCTGATAACATCGTGTGTACTACGAGCGCCTGTCGGCAGCCTGTATCAAATGAAGCGAGATGATTTGTTTACGGGTCATCGCTAGTCACCGTTTTCGATTTAAGTTTCCAATATATTCACGCGGGTCATGCATGGCTCGTGACCATGGTCCATGGTTTAATGCAGAGTCGATTAACTGGAAAACGTTCAGCTTTTCCCAATTACATTAGAATTAGTGGTATAATCCACAGCTACAACACCCATGGATTGTGTGTCGAGTCCGACCGAGGTCGACTCCAGAATGCCTGCCTAAGTGTTGGAGGTATATCTTGGCTCCTCCTCGCCATCTCATCCGCGTAAGCACTAAGCAGTGCCGTACCAAAGCCTAGAAGTGGGCCGTGCTATACAAATCGGCAGTCACGGAAATTAAGGAATGTCGGTCTGGTGTAAATGATCATTGTAGTCGACAAACACCATGAATACCAAAAACAACAGCAACATTAGACTTAGAATTATAGCTACGCAGTTTTCTCTTCAAATTAGACTAGAATTAGGATTATAGCTACACAGTTTTTCAAAAGATTAGAATTAGAGGTATCTGAATTCGCGAAAACTTGTAAATTGAATCAAATTCAGTTCCTATCAAATCAGATTTCATTCTCATAAACACGGGAATAGCAAAAATCTGTGCAGCAAGCTTCGCTCGTTTCGCACTATACAGTTCTCCCGTAGCATTTTTAGGAAACCTGAAACTAGATTAGAATTAGAGAATATAGAAACATTTCACAAATTGGAATAGAATTAGATTACCACCATTTCGCTCTAAACTAGAATTATCTATTTTTACGGTTTGGTGTGCGATCGGTAATCTACTCTAGTAATCCGTGGTATATCGTTTCGTGATTGCTTTATTTCGTTAAAATTCCTCGTAATTTCTAGTTCATTGGCGATGGCTATGTGAATCCACATTCAAACATTTCAAATCCATTGCAATGAGGTTGGTGCGGTTCCGTTTCGGCAATAAATATCAACGCTTACGCCGATGCGTGTGTAGGGTATACAGAAATCGAATATTTCATTGAATTGAAAACATGAAATATTGAAGCATGGATAATTGATAGAATATCATATATATTATTAAAATCCGTGTGTCTTTAAGCGTGCACGTCCGTAATGCCATATTTACTACTATAAACTAGTCATTTTCAATCGGGGGATTAGATTATATTTCAATTTAGGAGCTCGTGAAGGTGCTGACCTCTTTTATATTATTTCTTAGTAATCGGCTTCTCAAATAGGCCGAGATATGTCTGGGAGAAGGGGCTGACTATTTTTTTAAATCAGGTTGCCATAATTAGTGTCGGTTCGTGGAACATATTCAAATCGAAAAACAGATCACGAATAAAAGCGTGGGAACCAGAGCCATAATCGAAATCACCAGCCTTTGCAAGATCATGTTTAAGCGTTTGTCGTGTATAAGCCAACAGGTGTGGTGGTATACATTTTCTGATGTCGCATATTCCACCTTTCAGAGGTACAGAATAGAAATTGATCGCTGTCATTGTCTGCACGGTGACAACTTTCCGCTCAGTACCATAATATATTACAAATTCCTGGTGTCAGTAGGCGTGCAGTTAATGGCCTTTGCAATTCATAAACATGTCAAACATGACTCTTGGTAACAATTCAGTTGAATGCGTGATCAAAACAAGGCGAGACGTACATAATACAGATCGCAATCGCGGTGTTTCGTGTTGCGTTAACTTCACTTCACAACTGCTGGGAAATGCAGAAACACTGCGCAAACAGACACTTTCGACATTACTGAAATGTCAGCGCGAGAGAGTCGACGATACTCAGTCTTTGTCATCCACATGCAATTATGGTCAGTATTGCTAGATTTTTTTATTTATGCCTATAAAATTCCTATCATATCTATTATAAGATTGCTGTCATTCCGTAACAACCAAAATCCGCCATGTGATTATATTTAGATGCCAGAGATATTTACTGCTGGGCAATGTAAAAGCACCCTAATTGGTAGGCCTATAGCTGGCGACTCGAGCGCTCAAATTGAACATAGTTGGTGTTATTGGAAAGCTACTGTCACCCTGATTCAGAAAATGTACATTAAGATCTGATCAGGGCAATGAAACCACCCTGTAATAGCCTGAAGTCTGAAAATCGGCATTGTTCTTAACAATGGCAGCGACGCAAAGGTCATTGTTATGGTCATTGTGTTGCGTCACTGAGAATCTTCGATCGTTCAGAACAATGCTGATTTCCAAATTTTGAGGACCATTCCAGGGTGTTTCCATTGCCCGGATCTGATTTTAATGTATAATTTTGGTAGCAGCGCGACGGTAGCTTTCGAGTAAGATCAAGTTTATCAAATTTCAGCTGTCGGGTCTCCAGCTATATGCTTTTACATTGCTGAGCAGTAAATGACTTTCAGCATCCAAGCGTGACGATTGCAGTTGCGCATCTATCCGCAGGTTAGTTATCTATAGACTCACTGCACTGCACTGCAGCACTTCAGTAAGACATTCAGGAGCCATGAGGTACGGGGTGTAGTATAAACGAATTATTGTCACTCGATCGGAAAAAGTTTGAAAAAGATTGGTGTATTGGCAAGGCCTAGAAAATACTCCGAGCGGTGAATTCCCGTGGTTCACGAGGATACAGAATTTCAGCGCGATACATCCGAATGAATATATTATTCGATTCTATATTGAAATTCCGTACCTCCAAGTAGAACCTCATCATCAGCGGAAAGTGCTAAGTCAGACTCACCTTCGCATCCGTACCATTGCAGGGAAAAGTTTCCCGCTCTTCCGCGCCGTCCTTTGCTTCGAAATAACTGTTAAATCCATACGCGGTCAAAGCGCAACAGTGGTAAGGATAATGAAGCTCCGCGCTTTTCAAAGCCGGTAGATCTTTGACTGAGAGTCGATACAGGTCCGGCGTTCGACGCAGGTCGAGCACCACGATATTTTCTAGGCCCGCTTTGGGTAGTTCCGATATCGGCGTGCCGCGTAGTGATCTGCGCGAAACGGATCAGGCTTTGAGATGTAAAATCTCGACAGGAACTCGAACAAATGCTTACAGCTGACGCAGTGATGTCATTCCGGAGAACGCCAGATCGCCGATAGCGCTCAGCTGGTAGTTGTCGTTTAATTCTCTGAAATAATATCAAGTCACTACACAGTATAACAAGAAAATATGGCCAGTAACGAATTTCGTCTACATTTTCGTGGTGTTCAAGTATATTTTGTCTAGTTTACACTACTTCCTCAAGGACATGTACTATTAGACTTCTTCCAGCTTTATACTGGAACGGATTTTAGGCGAAAATGCGTATACTTTTTGCGTAAAAAGTCTGCATAGCTTTAACGATGAAGTTTTCATAAAAATCGCTCGAAATAGTCCCTGTATCACTGCAACTGGCTATATATTCGACGATCGCACCTATACTTGCAGTGTCATTAGTCGAATGGTTATGGTTTTTGACTACGATCTCACTTCTACTTGAACAGATTTTAGACATAAATTCTTACATTTTACGATTTTCATTTTTTTTTAATAGAAAAAGGTTTTAGCATATCAGTTTGCATCGCCTTTATGATGAGGTTGGCACAAAAAATGCGAAATAGCACCGGTATCACTGCAGCTGTATTCCTGTAAATATATTCCATGACCGTACTACCATTTTACAGTTAGTAGTTTTGCGTCAGTCGTAATACTATAGGGAGGAGCATGGACCGGAGCCGGATCGGATTTCAAGCCGTGTTTTGTTATTTTGGGCCGGACCCGGATCAGTACTTTTTCTGATACGGCCGGAGTCGGATCGGAGCCGGATGCGTACTTTTTACTAAGAATATGACAGCCTTACCGTCTTCCACCCTCGAATCAATATTAAAGTGTTCATGGAAATAAACCATATGCTAATTCCAAGTTGGCACAATTACTTCAGATAAGAGCTGGGTTTGACCTTTGACTTTTTAATTTCCTGTTTGCATTGTTTCAATCAATATTCAATACCACCATGTGAGTAGATAATTATTATCGGAGTTTTTTGGACCGTATCACGGTCATTTCTAGAATCTAGAGTCGGACCAGAGCTTTAAAAAACAGTATCGGAGTAGGACTAGAGAATTTGTCGATTCGCTCCGCACTACAAGATACATAGCTTGCAATTCCAACAGTAGTCACCTCCGGTTAACTGCTAAAAGTATACGACCCTTCCACCGAATCTACCTTTTCAAACTAATGACTTAGTACTTGTGAGAACTTTCATTTTGATCTTCCCGTTGTTCAGACATGTCTTAAATCGGTATAGACTCCTATTTATAATTGAGTAGAGATTTATGGAGTTACTTCTACCCTGACCACTTCTGATAACAAGATAACACATTATCAATGTTACGTGACAGTTCACGTCGTTTCTCTGGGCCAAAGTGCGAAATCAATTAAGCCTATCACCGAAATCTCGCTAAAATTCGATGTCACGCGTGCTACCTGGTAATCACGAATCAGCTTTGGCCTAATTTGATATTCAACTGAATAATGGCACAGCGTCTCGTTCCTTAATTCGATGCGCTAGGATAAAACATTGTATATTTTGGTCGTTGGTGTTTTGCGGCGCATACACCGACTCATGATTCACACACACACAATCAGTGCATACTGCATAAGTATACCATGAGTGCGAGATGTGCGTATGCCGCTGGATAAGGAAGATGCAGAAATAGCCTTGTACGGCCTTCTAAGTCCTCGGCAGACTCACAGTTTAGCGATGGCAGATCCATTGAAGGCGTAATCCTCGATCGTTGTCAAGTGTCGGTTCCACGAGACGTAACTGCGACAGAGAAACGACAAATTATGAGCGTGGAACATCAACTGGTGGATTATTTTCTACGGATGTACCAAGCTTATGGTATAGTGCCTGGATCAGTATCAGTTTGTTAAGAATTTCATCATTTCAAAAGGCCACAAGACTGAGAGACTATGAAAAGATAGGCAGGTGTCGAAACGACTTGGAGTAGTCTTTGAAATCAGACACTCGCCGGGCCTAGGCGATGTAAAGAGGAGGCATGAACACTGAATTAAGAGTAGAAGATAATACAAAGGGACAAGCGACAAAATGAGGTCGAAAGCTGGATCGATATGTCAGGTCGTGGTCTGGTAAACCAGAGGGCTGACTAGTATTTAGTTTTTAGTGTGTGCGTATTATCCTTGTAAATCAACTAGACTTTATTCTTATTAGAATGGACCTTTTGGTAAATGCGTATTTGTATATTTGAGCTATGATAGTAGGCGGACAGCGATCTTAGTGCCACATAAAGTGATGCAGACGCATATATACACAGGGGTCAAAGTAGTCAGCGTTGCTACTCAAGTAGAAGTAATGGCGTAAATTCCTGCTCAACTACAAGTAAAAGTAGCGTAAACTACTTCAAGTGTAAGTATAAAATGAAAGGTGTGTAAAGCCCTCAAGTGGCTATAGTCTAATTAGTCTATTTGGTCGATGCTTCGCATACTTTTGGCAGTTGATCGGAGGCGGATACTTTTGAAATNGAAAAGGTATTCAGTTACAGTAATACAAGAGCTATTTCACGCGGTTCGTATGACAATCCCACTCATGAGAGCAACGCAAACTCATCACAAAACTACTTGTAGGCTACTGTTCAAAATTGAAAGCATAAAAAGTGCGTTGTTTTCCGTAAAAATCTGTTCAAGTAGATGTGGAAACAGTCTAAAACTTAACCGCTTGAGTATTCCGAAAAGGCATATATGAGGTAACTTACACAGTTTTAATCTGTTCAGGAAGACCAACGAAAGAGCCGCTTCGTATGCGAGTTATTCGCGATTCTTCTATGAACCTGGAACAACAAGTTTTGCGGATGATCGAAAATCAGAAAGACTACGCAGTTCATAGTATGATATCCATTATTATTTTACTGATACGTTAATGAGACGTCGCCATATTTAATCACAAACACACATATATGTAAGAAAAACACTTAACACGAATCAAAAACCTCGAATTTTGCAAATTATTGGAAACGAGTGGTTATTTACAGGGTCATAAGTGTTGGATCTGTGACATGGGTTGATAGACCCGTGAATTGTGGTATCTGATGTAATCCAGTGTGCTTGAACCGTCTGTGAAACAAAACAGGCAGTCAGACGGGGTGCTACGCAGCCCAGCGTAAACCATTGTACTCACAGCTCTTTGAGATCAGGTAGATTTTCGAACGCATTTTTCTCGATCACCGTGAGGGCGGGTAAATTTTCGAAGGTTCTGAACATAAGATATACACAACTTTACATTTGTATCAGTTCTGATATTGAAATGTAGTCTGCGGAAGTAAGTTATCATACACGCGCGAGAAAAGGTAGGTGTTACATGGCTGGCAGCTTGCGCAACTCCATTTGTTCTTTATCGGGTAGCTGAATTTGTACTTGAAACTTTGAGGATAAACTGCTTTTTGGATCGATTTCTATCATTTTTGTCATTGAAACGTCATAGCTATAGTATACCGGCCTACATATTTATCGCGTCACATGCCATCCTCGTAATCGTTTTAATTTCAAAAGTTTGCAGCAGCATCATACATTTTGGTTGGTCATGAAAACGTCTGGGGATATTGATAACTGAGATTCTGAAGCCGATACACTGTAGGTATTGATGCAATACGGCAGAGCGGAAGAATGAAGATTGAAAACGGCATGGATATTCGCACGCAAGTGGTCGAAGTAATTGCTTCATTTCGAAGGGCGTTATAAATAATGTGAAATGTTACTCAAGAAAAATTAAATCGATGTCCTGAAACAGCGAAAAGTGTGTATCGACCGCTTTGCCAATACTTCGCATGTATTGCAAATGGATGAATATTACAGTGAGCCTTCAAGATTACCGGTCTCGATCTGACATATTTGCCTCGCCTATCGACACATGCGTCACTCATTTTCATCGCTGCTCGTTTTATGTTACCCCTTATTTCTTTCCAGTGTGCATGTATCTTATTTACATCGCCTAGGCCCAGTGAGCGTCTGATTTCAAAGACTCTGAGTCGTTTCGACACCTTCTTATCTTTTCATTGTCTCGCGGTCTTGTGTTGCTTTAAAATGATGAAATTTTTGTTTTTATTGGGTAGTTCAATTTGTACTTAAACTGTTGAGGCCACACAACGTTTTGGATAGATATGTATCATTTTCATCACTAAAACGGCCTATAACTACTGGACAACTTAATCATCGCATCGCGGCCGTACATATAATAGTTTTAAATATTCAGGCATGTGTAGCACCATCATAGGATTGGATTGGTTGCGAAAATGCGTAAACAAATATTGAAAATTGTCTGGATATATTGAAAACCAAGAATCGGGAACATATATATATCGATACAATATGGCAGGATGGAAGAATGAAGACTGAAAATGGGAATTCGTACAGTGGCGGTCAAAATAAATGTTTCCGTTCGAAGAGTGTGATAATACCGTGAAATGTTACTCAGATAAAAGCAAAATCAGTGACCCAGCGCAGCGAAAGTGTGGGTCGACCACCTTGCCAATGCTTCGCATGTCTTGCAAACAGTATATTGTTTCAATTATATTCTAGTTTGTCGCCAGCTCATCTGAATTATACTGCAACTTTACCACATCAAACACTCCCGATAGAGGTTAGCGTATAATGGCGTTCGCCGCCTATTACTTGATGAGGAAAACCTTGATTCACAAAACCGCCACCAAACAAATGCAGCTGTGTTATTTCTGACAACTGTCCACAAGTATATGTAATACGATATAGAATGCAGATTCAATATTAATCTCTGCGCGTATATTTTGTCCGCATGTCTACGATGAAACTTTTCGACAGGCCAGGCAAAGGTCAGAAATTCCCAAAAGATGGATAGTGACGAGTAATGCTCGAAACGACTCAGCGATTTCAGTCCCTGTCGCGTGGATGAGAACGAGTAATTTATTCAGGCTTACGAAGCGCTTCTACTTTTTCGGAGAACTCGAGTAGGATTTGCCTATACTGGTACTGCTTACTCAAGAAGTTGTGTTTTCAGACTACTTCGACTGGTAATGAAATGTGTTTTAGATAAAGCTACCTACTTTTTACACTCTGAAGAGCTTCTTGGAGGTATAGAACTTCAATGTATAATTGAATAGTATATCATATTGAAATATACCCGAATATTGTAGTCTGACACTCGTCAGGGGTGATCGTCAGCAACTAGTAGAGAATTGGAAAGAACACTGTATATCAACAATCGTACCACCAAATATGAACACGACATACGTGGCTTAAATAACTTTGCCCGCAAATGTTCCCTATGACGGAGCTTGATCCGTATCACGTGCAAATTTCTAAGCGATTGATCGCCAATCGTTCAAATGCGTTTACGGGATTATACAATCCTGTCATCTGTAATGACGTCAGAGATAGAATTACGTCAATTTCAACCAATGCAGTATCGCCAGCACGAGCGAGCACAAAATGGTTGCTGTGCTCTCAAGGGTGCAACAGAATGGATGATTCACAAGCAGTAGGCCTACTTAAATGTGAATTGAGTATCCGAGTCGATTAGTGAGAGATGATATTTGCGAGTACTGAAATTATTCGCTTTTTGCCACTTGGAGTTATAATATCAACAAGAATTATAGTCTCAACACTATTTTCCACTGCGGAAGCCTTGAAACATCGATTGGTCTTATCACAGCATACCAAACATGTAGCGCAAAGTTACGCGCGTTAGTGGAAATGGCATATTTGTGAAGTACCCGCGTTAGTGGAAATAGACATATTTTTGAAGTCGTGATCGACCCACAACATTGTAAGTAAGCGTAATGAAGGAGGCATTGTCGAACAAATATCTAGTTATCTTTAATGTGACGTAGAACTAACATTATATTCTTTGTGGTCGCATAAAATGTACTTATTTGAACTGGTCATATCGTTCGTATTGTTATGAAGTCATAATTAGTGATACTCGAGTTCGTCTCGATGCTAAATACCCAGGAGCTCGATTTTGCGCAGTCCTATATAACACAACAGAACGCAGAAGGAGGGATTCTCAGACATCACCACGGACGCGTAATAAGCCTATATTTGCCCGTTACAAAATATGCGGAAAGTTATAACTTTTAGCATGCAAGAATCACAGACGGTATAAATCGTTCGATATCGTGTTTACCATCTCTACAAGCAGCGTTTGCCATGCTGCGATAAATTCGATCGCTTGTATACGTACATAGTCCGAAGTGTCGAGAATCCGCTGAAGCTGTGGTTT
>ATSW01004013.1:0-10777 GCA_000444245.1 Botryllus schlosseri
TCGTAATCTATAGCAGTCCATGGCGCGTCCTAATCTGGAAAAGTGAACTCTGACTTTTTTTTAGTTTTAGAGCTGTTTATCATACAACCCTCGAAACTTTCTGGCCTAAAGACACGAAATACGTTGTCCGCTTTTAGAAGTAGTATTTATATTTCACTTTCAATTCCCAGTATCATTTACTTTTAGTTCTAATTAATTTCAGTTCTTTTGTCTGGATAACATACATGTTGAAGTATAAAAGCAAGTATAGTAAGGCCTTTGATTTTAGGAAATAACGCTACTCAATATGGCATTTTGACGATCCATCATATTTTACATTAACGTTTACTCACCGTATCCTATACAACTTCTCCGTATAGCTCTTTGACAAAATTGCGGGNCTTATAATATGGGGGAGAGCGCGATACCATGATATTTTCTAAAACATGCTGTTCGAGTATACAGAGGATTAGTATCGCATTTCCTTGTCAATACTAGCATTTTCATCCCATGATGCGGACGAATGCTTATGTTGTCGAAAATTGGATACCTCCTGGTATGAATCAAGCTCGGCACCTTTCGCATAGCTCAATTTGCACCTTTTGACAATCCATGCGAACGAATTACGATCGTTTTCACAACTACTTACTTACTTGAGTAGATTTNAAGTCAGTNAATTCTACTTCTACTTCAAGTAGTTTTAGGTTGNTTATGGAAAAAGTACTTCTACTNGTACTTGAGTAGATTTTTTCGTTGCTACTTCTNCTTCTACTTGAGTAGCTTTCTTAACTACTTTGACCACATCTGGATACACTGCATATTTGTACAGGTATTGTACATTGTACGTAGACGGTGACCTCCATCGTGTAACCTATATACGCGGCTTGCATCAAAGTCAATAAATGTAAACAGAGCCACTCACCCTTCGCAATAAAAATGATGAAATGTGCGTGCATATGGGATAGTAAAATTACCTTACATCCTCACATCACTTAATAAATTTAATGTTATGTCGCCCAACTGATATTTACGATCGATGACTGCATGCGTCGGCCTTGCGTGGGACGGATGGAATGCCTGAAAACTACTTGAAAACACATCGCGCTATTTACATTGATTTATTCATTTGTAAAAGGGAACTGCACGCACACATAAACGTTACATGGTACAGATTAGATAATTGGTCGTCTACTCACGTTAATCCGCAAGCCTTCGGTGACATCAAACTCTCGCTGAGGGTTAAAAACAATAATGTACCACGACCGCAATACACTCTTAGCAAAGAGAGTGTGTATTTCCACCAGTGCACCACCTAGGGTTGCATTTAAAACAACCGTTGTTTTAAACAGTGTTTTAAACAAAGGCCTTTTTAAAAGAAATTGTTTTTTTTTTAATTGTAAAATTATGCCATAATTGTGTAAATACTTTACAGAAAACATGTTGTATGACCCTACGGACTATCGCCACTCGATATAGCCGACATATATCGATATGGGATGGTTGGAACCCCAGACTTATAGTCGGTTCAACATTGTTAATATAACAATAATTAACATTAATTCAATATTTTCAATTGTCAATGTCAATCCACGATTACGTCACAATTGAATATTTGTGACGTCATGACTTAAAAAAAACATGTTTTAAATTAAGGCCTTGTTTTAATTATGTTTGTTTTAAATTGACTTTTGTTTTAAATGCAACGAAGGAAAGGAAAGGACAAGTATTTTGTTTTGTCCTTGATGATTGTTCCGGCATATACACCGATCCATGATGTACATATACACGATCTGTGCATTTTGCATATGCATACCATGAGTGCATGATGTGCATATGTCACTAGACAAGGAAGGTGCGGAAATAGCCATATAAGGCTTTCTAAGTCTTGCACCACCCCCTCATGCTATCCCAGTAATGCATGAGCGGGGTAGTGATGGATACTAGTGTTAATAATCATGTCTTTGGTCTGACACGGCCGGGGATCGAACCCACGACCTACCAATCAAGAAGCTGGACGCTTCACCATTGCCCGATCTTGTCGGTAAACGAAAGCATTTTCACAAACAATGATGATGATGATGACAACGAAAATTTTAGAAATAATATTGGTTGCAAATCGGTGTGAGTACTGCCGTTCCCTTTCAGATATCCGTTCAGAAATGCGAGGCTTCACCTTGGAAAATGTCATCGTATTTTCAGTCGAAGCGCAACCGCGTCATACCAACTGTGTAATTGGAAATCGACTTATAAATGTTGGAGATATAATTGGCATGTCAGAAGGACAGGATCTCGATTTCGATCCCCAACGCCCCCTGCGTAGGCCTACGCCAATGCGGACGCCTGCCAGCACAACGGTCACAATTCGATTACTGATCGGGCCTAATTGTTGTCAACCCATGTTGGCCAGGACAAGCGTGTATCGGTTCGGTGTGTGCGATGACCTCAGGGAATCCATGCTTGCTGATATATAGGTCTGTATTTTAAGCCGACATGTAAGAACAACTAGCGGTATCATGTCATCGACAACTTTCCTGTCGTCGGGCACCAGTTTACCATACAAATAGACGGCGGTATGCAATTCGTTTGAAATTTTCTTGCTAGAGCGAGTGACTCCGCTTCAATCTGGTATATGCGTAAAATCGCACCGGAATTGCAATCACAGATTTTGTTTGTGAAGTACACATATTTACCCAAACCAATCGTATATTAGAAATGCATAATATGGTGTGAGATATGATGACATGTGCCTGAATGTGTAAATTCCGTCGCGAACAATCAATACAGATTAGTATGAATGATATCATCATTTGGTGTTACGACCTTCCCGGATAGACAGAACAAAGGCACACGCTGAGGGAATAGCATGTCTAAGATATGTTAGAATGTGCTTATGAGCTGCATATTTGTTTAGTAGTTCATGGACGGGATCTGCCCGAGTATATACGAAATGTCCTGCTACTATAGGGTGCGTAACGTTATGTTGTAATTAAATTTGTCTTCGTCGAACTATGTACAGTATACGCTCCGCTGTTACTTGCCAGTACAAAGTTCTCTGCGGGAAGGCTAATCAGTAGGGATGGCGCAAACATTCGGTTCACGTTCGTGTTCGGCGTTCGAACCTCGAGAATCCAGAGGTTTACGTTCGCAAACGATCCTTAGTAGAGCGGTTTTTGGAAATGGTAGAATTTTCCAGTAGTTGTAACGTCTAAGTTACCAAGTCCTCAAAGTTCAATTTGCTATCATTCGCTACACCACGACGGCTGCAAGAATGGAAATTCAGCACAACACCAAGAGGATCCTTGTCTTGTCCTAAATTACAATGATCTTTGATTATAATTATTCTCGCCATCTACTCTTCTGGCTGCGAATAATATAGCCTAGTGCCGATGATATAGTTCTGTCACTGATACGTGCTTGGTATAGGCAGTGCTGACAATTACATTTCAGTATCTACACTTATACCNGTGAGTTATCCATGTCTACTAAGACAGAAACTGATAGATTTGTGTCCGAGTGTCCGTGGCCCAGAATAGTTGCCGCGGCGGGCTTAGAAGATTTCCCTAGCAGCGATAATAAACTAGGTGCGAATGCAGGGTCCTTCCGACCTCAACTTGACCTCGGTTGGATCAGAATTGTGCCATCGAGTTGTTATAAAATCATGCGATATGGGTGACATCTTACGAATAGCACGAAGAGCAGAGAAACGCAAAAGCGCTTGCAGATGCAGCTTCTCATCTAAAATTTGCAGTCACTATGCGTAACTCTCTAACTTGGTGGATGTTGGGATTTTAGATAACTACTTAGTTCGTCAAGTATTGTGTACATTTACAGAGTGTTTGGAATTAGCGATGTGACGTTGGGTGATGTCATAAGTTCTTGTTCACAGACAACATTTAGTAAAAGTTCGAGTTCACTCAAACCAGAACTTCTTACGGGTTCGCACCATTTTCCTGATGCGTCAGGGACGAAATAGCTGGAAGGAATGCTATAGAATACTGTATTATAAGCAAAACGGTAGAATTTACTCGTACATTAACAAACCGCTAAATCTAAACAGCATATACTCTGTAAGGGATAGGGCTGTCGCTACTATTCGTGGATCATTTGTCTGATGCTGGATTTTGACAGTGTGACGCCACAACCCAAATTCACGTTACATTTTAACCGTCTACTTTATGTTAGATCACAGGACTTTAACGGCAGCATTATATCGATAAGTTCAAAACCATTAGCATCAAAATGAAATGGTGTCAGTGCGTGTTTGTCTTTCTTCTGTTCGGTTGCGCTCAAGCGGGAAGCAAGTTTACAGGAGGACAATTCACCAAACAGAAACAATTAATACCCCGCATTTTTCGCGCCTTACCGAAGCACATCGGCGACCAAATCCAGCACTCACTAGCGGCCATGCTCGAAGAGGAAAACGTGCTGATTGCTGGAAAGGCTTCGAAGTTGTACAGAAGGGAGACGGCGAGCATTACTAGTCACAGGAATGACTCTTCGGGCAATTTTACCGATTCTAAATGTTATCAACACGTTTTGAAAATTAGGAATGATCTGGCGTTGCGTCTACCCTACGCTGGTTTCAGTGAGTAGAATCGAAATATCTAATGAAGCACGAACTAAACAAAATTCTAGCTGTATTGCCACCAAAGAAGCCTGAGTAAAAGTAGAGTCACAATGTAATAGTCGTGTACATGTACATTTGAAAACATGTTTTAATACCACGTAAGTGGTGCGATGCTTGATGAGAAGTGGTAATGACGATGGGTATAATTGGCGTGAGTCTAACGCAGGGGTGGGCAAACTTTTTCGCTGGCGGGCCGCACTATATAAAATTGGGATACTAAGCCAAAATTAAATATTGTTATTTGATTATATATAGTGACCGACGACATGGAAATAACACATGTGTAGTACTGTTTTTATATTTAAATATAATCGAACATTGATTTGATGATAACGTACACGCGCCATAAATATTGATGAGAATTTATAAGCTCGTCGTCCTCATTGTCAAAATTAGGGATGAGTGTCGGTTGCCCCGGTTCGTAGAACTGGATGTGAATTTGAATCTGTGAGCTGCGATCTGGTCATGAATTTGCTGATTGTACTTTTGGTTTAACTTCAGGACACACAATGGTGACAGCATCTTAACTATGTTACGCATACCAAGGTCGACTCCATAATTCCTACTGAAGTGTTGGAGGTTTATCTAGGCTCATCCTCGCCACGTGATCCGCGTAGGCGATGTCCCATAAAAAGCCTAGAAGTAGGCCGAGCTACGAGTCGGTAAATACGGAAACAAAATAAACAATGTAGTCGAAACACCATGTATGTATGTATGTATATATGTATGTATTAATGGGCACAACAAAGTGGAGCTTATCGCCATTTTAGGCCTTGTGCTCCACGACATGAATTTCTTAATGTTCATTGGTCTTTGCTTTTTTGTATTCTTGGGAACATCTTTCAATCTCTCTCGAACTCATTCGTCATTCTCTCTCGCTCCCATGCGTCCCCGCCGTGGTCTCTGCTGCCGGTTTGTAGCATAGCTCATTTTCAGTCTATGGGCTTTTCAGGGCACTACCGTAGTAGTGAGGCCGGCGATGAGGAGCCCAGATAATCCTCCGACACGTAGACGTTGTTCAGAACCGGGATTCGAACCAACGCCCATTGGTGTCGTGACTGCAGTGATTAACCAACTGCGTCACTCGCTTCCCAAGTCGAAACACCATGAATATCAAACAAACGAACAAACAAACAAACAAACATAGAAAGAACGAATCTATCTGTGGTATGATCCACAGCTACAACACCAATGGATTGTTGGTTCGAGTCCGACCGAGGTGGACTCCAGAATTCCTACCTAAGTATAGGAGGTTTGTCTGGGCTCCTCCTCGACACGTGATCCGCATAATCAGTGTCTTATAATAGCCTAGAAGTGGGCCGTGCTACAAGTTGATAAATACGGAATCAAAAATAAACAATATCGGCTTGGTGTGATATGAACAATGCAGTCGAAAGATGAATATCGAACAAACAAACGAATCTATCTAACACACTCGCGAATCATTTTTTCCAAGTACAGCCCAACAACTAATAATCTTGCTCGTGTTGCCAACATCCACTCGTGGTCCGAATTAGGTCATTTACGTTTTACTTTCTGTGAAGTTTAGCAATTGAATACCTTTAAAAAGGCATGAGCCTCGAGGTCGGGTTATCGTGCCATCAATGAAATGAAAATACTATTCTAAGAATATAACTTATCAATATCATGTTGAAATATATTTTTAGTACGCATTTTATTATTTTTTAAATTTTTTTATATGTTATATATTATTCAATAATTCTTGAGGCTTTTGCGGGCCGCACAAAACGGTGTTTTGGGACGCATGCGGTCCGCGGGCAGTAGTCTGTCCACCCCTGGTCTAACGGGTCTCACTTCCCGGATGTCATCCTGGTGTCGGTAATTATATGGAGATATAGAGTGCAATTAGATATGGACCAAATACTGATTTATTATACAATAACATATCATGACACGAATGTGTAATGTGTAAATTGCTTGCAGCCTGATTGAAAGAATGGTGTTAACGCTACAATTTATCTCCAGTTGACGATTCAAATGGCAAAAAAGAAAGCGGCTTGTACAAAGGCAACTATCGATGGCTGGGCAGGTATTACCAATGCATGGGTCAAACCGACAGGCAGGATATCACAACGAAGATGTGCCTCGTCAGCTTTGGACGTGACCCAGTACGTATACGTTAAAATAATAATATCGTCGGGCTTCGTCTTTCAACTGCAACAGGATAACAAGCTAAAATAAAGACACCGCGGTGTAATTTGAGGTAAATATACCATAGAATATTGTGATTACACCAAGATCGAATCTCTCTCTCACGTGAGAAAACTTCCTATATGGCGGTGCACTAATTTCTTACGCTCATAAAGCGAACGCATCTAGTCTGGTGAAATGGGGTGAACAATTCAATATATTGCAAAGTTGTCAGTCGTCTCTCCGTGACAATTTGGAAGCAAGAGTGTCTCTGGTCACGAACCGTTTGCACGGCGTATATTTGCAAGTTGCAAATTGTGAGTAAATGACTGTTTAAATTCGATGTCTTGTTAAAGGAGCAACCGAGTGGAATAAGTGTCGGCCAGTGCGTTCCTGAAGCCTGTTCGCAAGACGATATAGCCGAATTAAATAAACTGCTATTACCAGAAAATCAATTCGCCATTGCAGATTGCCCGGAAAAGTTGCCGTTCAGCGGGGCTGACATTGCCTTAATGTAAATTGTTGTCCTTGCATTTGCCATGCAATATCTTCTGTACATATACTTTATGCATTCTTCAGAGTAATACTATCGGTTTTGACGTTCCTGGCACTTGTCGGCACGATATTGGAAGTGGTCACGAAGAAATCGTCTTCGTCAAGCTGTAGGTAGACGTTGATACGCAGAAATGTGTCAATCATTTTACTTCATTTTTACAGCGAAAGTCAACGTGCTGAAGTGCTTTTCAGTCATCACGAATCACCGAGTCCTGTTTAACATGAAACGAAAGAAGAGTAGCATTCCGGTTCTTGATGGCATTCGATTTTTTAGTATGGCCTGGGTTGTGCTAGGGCACACGTACGCATTTTCATTGGGTGCCGCAGGTAGGCAGTCAGAAATGCTTGGTTAATTTATGGTTAGGCCCAGAGGCGGTCATGCAGTAACGAAGAACTTCCACTTTTTCGGAGTGCTAAGTAGTTTTTTTCTTGTACTAATTTTTCTACCGACTCAGATGGTTATGGGACTAGTTCCACCATTTATCAGTTACTGAAGCAAAACTACTTTCTACTTTTTACTTTTTACACATCGCATTTTGTATAATGCATTTTTTGGATAGGATTACCAGTTTTACCAGTGAAATTTTCATAACAACCGCGTTAAATAGCCACTGTATGGAGATAGTCTAATACAGTGGTTCTCAGTGATAAACAGCAACAAGATGACTTTTCTTGAAAATAATATCGAACTATTCATGTAGAAATTGGAAATAATTTTAATATTTCAAAGCGATTTTTGTAGCTGCATTTCTTGAAATGAGCGGCCGTGTCTTGAAAATCCGTGCCGTCGATTTGGCATGACCGGGTGCCGAAGAGTTGCTTCCACAAATATTCGCGGTGGCTAATATACGGTAATTATATCGCGTAATGCTTCCTACCACACCCTTGGTTATGATCGCATCAGATATGGCACCAAAATTGAGAAACAGATATTTATTTAATGAACCTATATAACGGTCAGCATAATCCTTTTTATCTGGCAGCTCACCTTGAAGATATTCTGCAATAGCGGTTATGTATAGTACATGCGAAGATGGATTTTTGCAGTCAAATCTTTTATGAAACCCAAACAAAACATCCCTAAAAAACAATACATGTGTATCATTAGTCTAATAGTAATGTGGCAATCGAATTGAGTTTGCACAGTAGAATATTTCATCTCAGAAGGCCATTTTGTTTATGTGAGTCCTGAAGGTTTAGCAGTTCTGACTCAGACTTCCTCGTGATTTCTCTAATTAAAATAAATCAGATTAGGTTATCAACTATCTCGCAAACTTGGAGGTTTCGCGGACCCCAGTTGAGATCCACCGGTCTAGTATGTTGTTGAAAATTGCATCTGTTTGTAGTTGGTTAACGAGATTCATTTTGTGACTTTGAAAGTAGCCACCTCATATTTACTGTCAAAAGTATGCGATGTGACGACCTAATTTACTTTTAATACTGCTTGCTTGAATACTTTTCAGTTTCTATTTCTACTTGATGTAGTTTTGACTTGCCTTAAGAATGTTCACTTCTACTTCTAATTAATAGGAAATTTATGGCATTACTTGTACGTCTATTTGAATAGCGAAGAGGACTATTTTGACGACTCGGGTCACGCCACATGCCAGGCGACATTAAAACCACGCGAAACACGATTTAATAACCTTTTGTGTGACACTAAATTTTGTCACAGACAATATCGTGGACTATGGGGAATTATATCCATCTAACTTCGGTCAATTGGCCATAATCAATGGAACTCTGGCGGTGGATTCGTTCTTCTTTTTGAGCGGTCTTTTGGTCGCGTATCTCGCTTTGGGGAGAATGCAAAGAAACGGCGGAAAATTGAACGTGCCTCTCATGTATCTGCAACGGTATCTCAGGTAAGATCGACACCATGCTATTGATCGATATAAAAACGAATGTTTGACGTTTTCAAGGTTGACTCCGACCTTGATATTTGGTATCCTGTTTATGGTTGGAATGTATCAAAGAATAGGCGGAGGGCTTCTCTACCAGAGCATTAACATGCCGTTCAGGGGGCCATGTGTTGATTGGTGGTGGACAAATTTGCTGTATATTAACAATTTGATACCAAAGAACAGCGATCAATCGGTATGCATTGACTTTTCTAGTTCTGGTAATAGGCACACGGTACTCTGGTAAACTTGTTTCGTACTTAGAGTGATAATGATAATTAATTTATAATACAGTGTCTAAAATTGACTAGAAAATCATGTTGGCTGTATAGCGCACACATGCATAGTAAGCATGACATATCATGAAACAATAGCAGTTTACCAGTGTTGTTATTTCTGCTTTAAGGTTAAGCCATATATATTCCACCACAACGATTCAAAGATCTAATAACGGTGTCGTGGTGGTTTTGTTACATTATTTCTCAACATTGGCCACAGAGTAGGCTACTTTACAGTGTACCCTGGAGATGTGTGTTTCAATTTCTTAAGTGATGCGGTGACAATCGCCTGATTTGTCTTGTTGTTTCGTTCGTATATCGTTTATTGTATCGCCGTGGTTTGTCTCTATCAGGATATTAACAGTGAATTTTCAACGGTAGTTAAATAACAAGATATGGCCTACGTCCATTTTGTCGTCTTGATACACCAATTGGGAAAGGATATTTCTAGTCAGCATACTTCAATATTTTCCTTTATATGTTGCTTTCTGGGGAAGACGAATAGAATTTCACGCATGGGATCCTTGAGGATTGATTGTTCCGACACCCGAATGGTGGGCATGGGCATGGGTGGGCTTATTGTAATATCATTTTTCAGTGCATACCCTGGACATGGTACCTTGCAAATGACATGCAATTTTTTATCGTCGCACCGATATTCCTCTATCTACTTTTCAGGTTGGTGTTTCTCTTCTATACATTAATAGCCATCAGCTTCCATCTACAGGAGGTAGAAATACACATTCTGCATGCAATATATATTTATTGTTTCCATAGCCGCAGATAGATTACATAGATTACACTGTTCAGCACTGTTTTGTTGACTTGGATCAGGCCATTGTTTTTGACTAACTTTTGGGCGCTGAATTCAAAAATGACTCCGTTTTTCTACATCACGTCAATTTTCTGGGTTAGTCACCCACCACATTGTCTCCCACATAATAGCACTATTTTTAAATATTTTTTGCTTATTATATAACACGTATCAAAAACCACAAGCGGTCGAAAGTAAATCATAGACTTCAAATAAACATTGGCCTTGCTTTATTTGGTTGATTTAAACTGATATTGCTTCTACATGACAAATAAAGTGCGAGTTTCAGGGTGCAAATTTACGCTAATAACCTATTATTCTGTAGCAGTGTTGGGATCAAGTCACTACCTTCGAGTCACGAGTCATTTCGAGTCATTGCATATTTTGACTCGAGTCAAGTCAAGTCAATCGATTTTCGAAGGTGACTCGAGTCAAGTCAAGTCAAGTCGCTCGAATTTTGGAGATGACTCGA
>ATSW01004014.1:0-10397 GCA_000444245.1 Botryllus schlosseri
TGGTTTTCAGTTGTTCGGCAACTGATTTGGTAAATGCGAAGATACTTTATTCCAAATTTCACTGGCTACATCGGTGGTTCCCAACCTGGGATCCGTGAGAAGGTAATTAGGCGTCTGTGATTACTTTGATGAATTTCGGGGGAAAAAATATGCTATCTTTTTACCTTAATTCCTCTCTGTAAATGGAAATTGTACCAGTATGCATTGAGATGAAATGATGCTGCTATGGGTACATTGACCCTACATTACAGTACTACATCTTCCGCAACGTAACGATTACATTCAAATAAGGATAACCTCTTCAATTATTCACTAGAAAGCATGCGGCTTAGTTCAGGAGAGCCAATAACACTCTTTTAAACAGTGCGAGGCGAAACTAGCGCTAAAGACCTCAGGCCCTCTGCCCCCACTGTGAAGATGCTTCTTTATTTTAGTATTATGTTGATTGTTTACTCAATTCATATGCCAACGGTGTGTACTGTAGTGATATGACCCATCCTGAGAGACTACTCGCTATAAAATAATACTCTCACAGAGCATCAAAAGGACAAAATGGAAAAATCAATCCAGGAGGAAAAGCTCCGAATGGCATTTGCACAACAAAAAGACAACAAGACCCCGGGAGAGGACGCAATAACGTTTAACGCAGATTACAGAATCTTCAGCATAATTCTATCAACCATGTTAAAGACAATGCTTNGAAGCATCACGCACNGACACCAATACGTGAACCAGCAGAAGTCGATCGGACAACTCACCCTCATACTGAGAGAAATAACAACGGAAATGAAGACCAGGAAAATAGGAGCAATATTCTTNNTGAATATCAAAAAAGCGTACGACTCCATTGATCATGAGATTCGCTAAAAGGCACTGGATGTAACAGGTTTCTGTAACGCCTTTTGAAATTTCTAGCGCTTCATACGACAGAAGCGAAGCAAAGATCTCCATCGCGGGTAGAGTCGGGAAATCAATTCTAATCAACGCTGGGATCGAACAAGGATATCAAATCTCCNTGTTTTCATTTACAATCACCACCGTATTCTTATTATAGAAACTGAATCGATCTATGAAAGTACAGAAGAGGAGGGGACTTGAAGAGAGTAAAACTAACTAAGCTACGCAGACCACATCACAATAACCTTGGACAAAGAAGAGGAGTGTGAAGAAGGGATCCGAGTCATTGCAGGCTTTGAGGTTGCAAGCTCGTTGACAATCAACAAGACAAATGCGATGAGCTATGGGTACTCCACACATACACAAAAAAAAAGGAACGAGGACGATCACGTGGGTCGACGAGATCGTCATCCTTGACAACACCATAATGAAGAGAAAGAAAGCCAGTACCCATAATGAGAAGCAGCTACGCACATACTAATAACACTCTCAAGAGACCTCAAACACATGTACCTCAAAAGACACAAGTAAAAAATAGTTCAGTGCAATGTACTTCTTCTATTTAGATGCAGTGTGACGACGTCCCAAATGCCGAGCATCATCAGATCCCGACTGAGAAACGACATCACCGCCTTCCTATTCGGACCAGAGAAAGGTATAGACTATGCTAAGATAATACAATCAGAATATCTCGGAGGATTAGGTGTGATGGATCCATTATGAATTAAAACTGTGATCCAATTCCTGCGAAAGGAAGAGAACAGGAGAGCGAATGGGACAGAAGGCTTGAACAACAATTGACCCTCGCTTTGAGGATGTATGTGAAGCACGTAATAAAAATAACATGCCTTATACTTTACAGCCCTTGAAGCACCGCCAAGAAATAAACCAGAAAATGACAACCATGGAGATCGGAGCACATGACATCAAACAGAGAGCAAGGAAATGACTATACAACTTAACGACAGAAAAACAACACAGAAGAGATATCAGCAAAAGGTGCGGTTTATGCTGGCACAACATCAACCATGCATCACTGGCACAACACCAAAAGGAACGAATTGGAATATCGCACATCGGATATTCCCAACTAACCACCAGCTCCACACCAGACTGGCGGGCCAAAACAGCAATTGTACTCTATGTGACGAGCATATCGAAACGCACGAGCACTTACTCCTGAAATGTAAGGTATCAAAACTAGTATTATCGATAAATCTATAAACCTGGTGTAAATCTACCAGACAAGTGAAGCTATATCCCGACTTGCAGACGGCAATCAACATAGAGAAGAGGAACCCTGTCGGACAGCAATCTCATTGCGTTGATCTTTTTAATATTCATCTTTAAACAGGNAACATGGGCAGCCAAATGCGAAAAAAAGAACAGAACNACCACAACTNAGGCGCATAATGAGTCGCGAATTCGATCATACGCAGATTGTCCAACAGGAAAAGCACTCCGGATGAACAAGACTCAGATGAGCACCTGCACCAGATAAAACTGAGATGATGAAAGCAATGACGAAAACCTTTTTTAAAATTTTGAATATTAGGCTTTCGCAAGATCATGCATTAAGCTAGAGCGTATTAGCCACCTACATTAGCCTTCCATTGTGGAACGTGAACGTACGTAATAAACTATTACATGTCATGGTGGCAGGGGTTCACAATGCATTGAGCACCGGTAAGAGACAATGGCGAATCCGATTACGAAGATTTACTGAGGATATGACCACCTCTCCAGATTGGCGATGAATTCACCAGAATAGTACAACTATCGCGACTGTCCGCCAAAATCTGGGATTCTAAATATTTCTCACTGATATTGGGATGGGGCAGTGCTATCTAATTGATATATGAATCAACTGACTGCTATCGTATTTCTTAATAGAATGTCAAATCAGTTTGCTGAAATATGTAAAATTTCATGCTGTAATAGTACAAGTACTGTTAATTGCAACAGAAATGACTATTTCATAATGCATGTATAAATTTTCGTTCAGAAGTGAGAAGCAACCACGCACTCTACATGGAACCAACAAAACAAAGTTCGAAATTACCCAAGGAGTACGTCATACCGAAGTTGTAGTTCTTGCGAAGCCGAATGAGGCTGCGACGGCAAAAGTTGTTAACGACTTTATACTGACTGTGAAATGATCGTTTGAATATCCCGGGTCCGGGTACGCTTTTTAGATTGACGTAATTTAGGTTTGAAATTTGCCGAAAGCGATTTAGCTTTTGCTAAAATAACGGGTCGAATGTAAGTTAATTCACATGGAGTAACGCAATCTATTAGACACTTTTTATACATTCATTTTTGCAGTAGCATAGACCATCGCGAAATGCTATATATTTTCTGATTTCATGTAGGTTGCTGAATGTGCGACATGTCTATTTAAATGCGACAGCGTTGGTCGGCTTGTCATAGGGAATTCCCCTTGCTTATTTTCATCTCTGTAGCCGTGCTATCGTAAGCATGTGTTATTATATTGTTGAAATCTGAAATGGTTATGTCTTGGAGATCGATACGAGTGACGAAGTGAGCTAAAGAGTTCACAGATTATAATTTGCGAAGCCATGTTCGTTGAAGGATGAGTCACTGACAGACCTTCTCCACAGAATCACGAAAAGCTAAGAAATGTGACTTTGAAGACAATGATGTAGAAGAGAGATTAGTGGAAAGAATCGTGGCATCCACCCAAATCGAGTAACTAAGAGCAAAGATTTTGAAACAAAAATTCACGACTAAGGAAGCCCACTGTTAGATTTGGAAGCACTACACACATACAACAGTATACCCATGATGCTTAATAAGGATCAACTTCAAGTATTGATATAATCGCAAAGGAAATATGGACACAAGACCTGTAACAAAAGCGGACTTGTCACACGGTTGGAAATGCCCAGCATTTAGATCTCCCTGTGACTATTGCGAAAACGATGGCCACTGGGAGGATTTCTGCGCAACAAAGAAGCGTGATAGTGACGTCAATTCGAGAAGCAAGCAAAAAGATAGCCACCAACGTAAAGCACCGAGAAAGTCGAAGAAACATCAAAAGATTCGACAAGCAGAAGTAAAAGTGTATGACACAGACAGCAGCAGTACCGATGGTCAAATCCCTGATGGTGATGATGGCTCAACGAACACAATTTCATCGATCACCATTGGAGCTGTCAACGAGCGCAAGAGCTCCAGGAAGTAAGCATACGATTAATTTTAGGCATATAAATCCGAAGCTTACGGGTTGCTGGAAGAATAAGGAATTATTCGGGAAATTCAAACCGACACCTTACATCCAGAACCCAATGTTTTACTTAAGAACTACTTGAGTGCTTTGGATCAATAACTCTCCGCACTCAATAACCACATGGCTTGAAGTATCGTTAGAACGAATTCTATGTGGTTGACACTGACAGTCCTGGCATCCTGGGCCCGACCACCTGCGAGGCACTCAATCTTGTAACACTAAACCTGCACGCATGCAGTATCATGGACAAGGCTCCTCATACAGAGCAGACACTGCCTAGGGTGGATACCATTGAGGACCTAAAAAGAATCATTTTCATACTGCTTCGACGTCATTAGCAACTTCAAGGGTGAAGAATCCCTGCACATACTAAAAAACGCAGAAACAGAAGAGCTTTGAAAACAGCAGCTGCAGTGGATGCAACGAAAAGTCATCTCCGCTTACATTAGGCCTGTTGAAGTGATATGTTTTCTTGTCGCACCGAGTGTACGCCAATTTCTCTGTACAGCTGGACATAATTTCCTACTGGTATTTCACCATTATTTTGCATTTTTATAATTCTATTTGGTCTTTCGAATGAGATACGCATCGTAAAAGGTACAGTACTACATAGCATTAGCTACAGTGAATATCCACGACTGTGCAAAGCACCCGGATGACTCAGCTTTCACGATTGAAATATTTCGCCGCATTTTCTGTATAATTCTGGGATATAAGTAGACTTATAAAGTCACCTGTGACACCACATACTCCTCGGAGAAGTTAAAACTGTCATTTGTCAGACCTTGGGGGGCATTACAAAACAATGCGGTAAATCAGAATCTCCGCCAGCGGTAACAAGCTCTCTCGAATGCGATTACCGCATAATGTAAAAATTAGTATTTCAAAACATTTTGCGGCCAGCTCACGCAAGAGCGCTTTGAACTCATGTAAACTCTCGTAATTCCAGACGCAACACAACGTTTCACAATCAACGCGCTAATTTGTGATTTCGCCAAGTCGATAATCTCAGTAAATGATGACATCAAATGAGGGTTTATAATGCTTCGTGGTCAGCAACGATATGTAATTTAGCTGCGATAATCTTTCACATACAGGGAAATGGAAATACCCTAATTGCTTGTAGCATTTGCTCTGAAGAGAGCAAAATTACAGGCGTACGCTACATTACAGTTTGTCTGCTTTAGCCCGCTGCGTCAAGTATCAAGCGTGCATTGAATTTTATCTTCGTATGAGGATAATACAATTGAAGCAATACATGTATAACATTCTGGAAAATGGCGCTGATCGTAATTCACAACCACTTTATAGGCCTACCGAATCGGACTGAATTCTACCGTTCGGCATAGAATTACTTATTGACAAGGCGACCACACGATATGCTAGCCAAAGTTGAAAAGTGGATATTAAATAAATCTATTTGGCAATAGATTACTAACCTACCGAGGTTAGTAATCTATAATTTAAGATTACAATAGCATGCTTCTGACATAGAACTCAAGTCCCCGTTATATTCATACAGGCTTTAAACGGCGAGGTAGCCTACTCAGTCCCCGCACCTACTGGTCCGGATATGAGAATTCAATTCATAAGCGTTATACATCGCCACTGCCTTATTTTGCTTGATTTTACCAACAGCTAGGCCTACGAAATATAACCCAACTGGGTAACTTACAGATAATGCCCTTTTAGATCGATTACTGCCTCACTTCTTTACTTTATTGAAGTAGAATATTAAGATTTTGAAGCAAAAAGCTACTATTTCCAGCGCGGATTCAACTCCGCCAGCTAAAAGCTAAGCGGTAAGTTACCGCAAGAAATCTGCGCTAATTTCAGTTTTGTAATACCGAACTTTGCGGATAGTGACGTTCGTGACGCAAATCGTTCACGTTTTCTCTCGATTACTAGATTTTGCGGTAAGTCAATGTCAGCGGTAAAAATGCTCACGAAGACATCGTTATTGAGGGTTTTGTAATCGCGATTGTCCGCTCCCCTCGAATTGTGACGGTAAATGATGATTCCGCAGCGCGGTAGTTGTTTTGTAATGCCGCCCCATAGCTTAGATATATTTAATTCACTGCTACATAGATATGTTTGGGGCCCATGCCCTCAAATGAGGAACTTTTTGCTTCAATACATTAGATACAGTCAGTAATGAATCTCTGCTAAACCAGTCGCTGATAAAGCTAGTATCTATGTTTAAAAAAGCCGTGATGACGGCAAGAAATAAGAAAATCTGGAAAACATCTGACTCCGTAATAAGACTCGAAAGAAGAAACCGAAATGAGGATGATGAAGAAACGGAAGAAATCTTAGAGAATATAACAGAACGAGCGCGAAAACTACGAAGCAACACGCGATAGGCTAATATATGAGAAACGTGCCAAAGCAAACGAACTACAATTATAACACGCATTATCGCGATTCCGAGCTATGGCTGCATTTGAAATGATATATATTATGCGTGCAACGCCAGGTGAAACTAGAACTAGAACATGTAAGTTGGATCTACCGGTTGTATCTGTAAAATTAAAGTCTTGCGCGTAGCGCGAGATTACCGAATGGGTGTAAGTTTACTTTACCATGACTGACGGTAAGGTAGCCCGCGAAAACGGCATAATGTTCAAAGGAAATCAGACAGTTGTTTAACATGTCTGCAACCAGACATACTACAAAAACTGCACGAGAGTCACTGGGCATTGAGAAGACAATAAAACTTGACAGGGAATACGTATATTGGCCTGAACTAAAGAATAACATTGCAACACTCTGCTAGTCGTGCGAATCACGCCAGGAACTCCTACCGGAACAAACAAAACGAACAATGAAGATGTAGGAATGCTCACCAAAACCTTGGGTAAAACTGGGAGCTGACATTTTCAAGATCAAAGGTAGGAAGTTTCTGATCATATCATACTACTTTTCCATGTACCCCATCGTGCAAGAATCGAAATCCGTCATTTAAAAATTGAAACAGATCCTGAGCTTATTTGGAAGCGTTGAAGAAATAGCCAGTGACGGTGGACCTTGTTTCCTCAACCAATACGACATGTTCTGCGATGAATGGAAGATCGCACACACCACCAGATCACCTCGACGCAGCAGATCAAATGGCTTCATCGAATGATGAAGAAATTATCAAGTCACATGGAAAAACGGTTAACATCACGTTTGGCTCATTTCCAACCAGAAGACTTATGGTGATACCAATTTGAAATTTCAATAATTTAGAAGAAGAAAATTATTCGCAATGGAAATATCGTCACTCCACCATGACCAAACAATGTGTTCCTGTCATGCCTAAAGGTAAAGTTATGCAACAATTTGCTGGTCGTACACCAAGGGCCGTATTCGGAGACACGTCTCTATCTCAAACTCAAGTCGTGCTCAACGGAGCACAGGATGAGTCCAACTTAATTAGAGAGAACGTTTGGTATTCGGTTAGGATTTCAAGCGTTGCTCAGTTTTGAGTCTTTGACAGCTGATGACTGCTTGCAGACGTCTGCGGTTTTGTTAATTGTTCGTGATCTGGGAATCCNCAGNTTTAGATATCATGTTAGTTGCCTAGCATTGCCTTCAATCTCGAAGTCTTCAGGCATAAGCACAAGTTATTTATTGGATTACTGATGATGGGTAGTGGTACCATCTACCATTGTATTTGCCTGCTGAGGCGACGTATTGTCTGCCCGCATCGCCACGGATTCGGTTCTTGTTAGGATTGGTAGATCCCTAGAGTAGACAACAGCTTCTGTTTGGTTTTTCAGTAATACTCATCCCCCATTCGTTTCTACATATCCTGATGCTACGTTTTATATTTAAATGATAAAACAGGGCGTTGTGAGGAATTAGCCGCTTTCGCGAATCTATTGGAAGTCTTTCTGATAAAAAATGTCCGCCAATTTGGGAATAGCCTACCCAGCCAACGATGAAGCCATACAGCGCTAGAACATGATTTCCTTCTCATAGCAATGCTATATATTACAGTTGAAATTGTGAATTCAGGCGCCAAACATGCTCACAGCGCAATTTCCACATTAAAGGCCAGACGTTAAAAAGTGAATGAGTATGGCGTTGAGTCTGCCGACGGCTTGACTCGGTAAACGCTTGCTCAAACGATACATTTGAGATCGACTCTGACCTCAGATCGTCATTGAATACCATAACCACAAAAGTACAACTCCAAAGAGNGCTGAGTTCGACTCCAGTCGAACNTAAACTCGTTCTCTTGCTTTGCTTTCTGAATACCGATTTTACGCAATGTTGACGCAAAACGAGNTTGAGCACTGAGTAGGGTTTCGTGAATACGGGCCCAAGTCCTGCTTTGGGTTCTGTAAATGATGCAGAGGCCTGATGATGAAGTCTTTGCAGTGATAAATTGTATTCTCACTGGCAGAACCCCAGCAAGGAATGCACTATTGCCCAGCTCTGAATACTGATACCACTCTGACTGTTTTNAGATAAACTGGGGAAACACCATTTTCTATTATGATGTTGGAGAAAGGGAAATAAAATCATCAACATGCAAGCTGATAATTTTCTGACACCAGGCTGAAATTAGATCTTCACCGATGGCCTCTTTCTAGATAATCGATCGCTACTTTGACTTCAGAGTGATTTATAAGGTAAAACATTTTAGACTGAAATATCGTTCTAGCATCTAGCCTGGTTTTGAGAGGACAGTTTTTCACCGGTATTCAAGTTCACAATTTCCAAAAAAAGGACTGGTACGTTTTGACTGGTGCCAGACAGAGTCAATCTCGACAAGGTCTTTGGAGTGTCCTCTATATTTTTGAGGAAGAATCTTCATATATCTTCGCCTCTAAGCCTTGAAAATATGATGAGTGATGTGATTCCTGAATTGTCAAAGTCTTTCTCGTCCATCCTGTGAGAAGCTCCCGGTATTCAGTCTTTTATGCCATGAATTTTGTTGTTTCGATATAATGCAATAGCCGTTGAGTCATCCACAAGAATCGGTTCCACTCGCGATCTCGATGTGTCACAGCATCGATTTGATGGTCAACAAACCGATCAATGCAGTACAAAGTGCGATCACGTTTATTCAAAACGACACATAATAGATTACCAAAGACAAGAATATACAAAAACGATGAATTGTCACATGTAATTAGTGGCAAATAAATCAAATGCAAAGTAATTCCATTAATTCATGTATAACTGTCTTTTTATGAGTGAGTGTCTCATATTATTAGGTTCATCTTCCGATAGTGCATGGACATCTGAAGAGGCATGGCACAGAGATTTCACATACATCAGGTGTGATGCCAGTTCCACTGTTTTCTTTAATTCCAGTCCATGCCAAATTGATGAACTTCCACCTTGACAGTACAAGAATCAATCACCTTGTTAACTGTCACTGGTGCCCTCTTAGAATTTTTCGTCTGTCCGTCCATAATACAGAGCATAGCAGGGAGTTCCAACCTTGAAGTGATTGACTTCAGTAAATTTGCCTTTCAACTTCTCTCATTGCTTTAATCCTATAATTATATATTTCCAACTGCTCATGACACGCAACGTGCAATGCGATGTCATAAACGGTTGAAAGGATGAAGATATCGCTAGCTACGGTCTCTTAATCCAATTTTTATCGTGGGTGAGCGCTCAGTGTAACAATGTTCGTTCTCAATCTTTATCCGGCCACATTTTCTTTAATCTCTCTTCCTTGTTTTTTTCCTTTGATTCTTTGTGCACGTTCTTCATCGGGTCTTTTTCTGGCGCTGGTAAGCCAATACTGGTGCATGTATTCACAGCAGGAATTACAGGATCGCCAATGGAATCTTATGACAATGTACCAGGAACCATAGGCGGCTCAATTCATCGGCGCTACCATGCTACTTTGTGTTACGACATTCAATATCATAATTTTATTGATTGCAAGTCTTTTATTGATTGCAAGTCTCGTCTGGTTGGGCGGTTTCCAGCGAGGCATGATTTGTGTGGTNNAAAAAATATAGTACCGTCAATAAAAACTGTACTTGATACAATATTGATGGAGGTTCTAAAGAGCAACATTGATAACCGAAACGTATTTGTTAATCTGGTCATACTTTCATGAAGTGTCTTTTGAATATATCGCGAGTTGGCTTCTTACAATCATCATTAGAACAGTGAAAAACAGGCAAACAATTCCTACGTCAGACGAGTCACATGATGATCCAAACTTCTTTATCAGATCAAAATGAACCTAGAGTAATTCTCCTCGACAAACTTTCTTCAATTCTGCCTATGAATC
>ATSW01004015.1:0-12582 GCA_000444245.1 Botryllus schlosseri
AAACGATCGGAATTCGTTCACATGGATTGTCGAAAGGTGTAAATCGAGCTATGCGAAAGGTGCCGAGCTTTATTCTTATTGATGCATACAAGGAGGTATCCAATTTTCGACAGCATAAGCATTCGTCCGCGTGGGATGAAATTGATAGTATTGTTATGGAAATGCGATAATAATCCTCTGTTTACTCGAACAGCACGTTTCAGAAAATATTGTGGTATGGCGCCCTCCCCCTTATTATAAGACCTGTAGTTTAGTCGAAGAGCAATACGGAGAAGTCGTATAAGATACCGTGTAAACACTTTTGCGCGATTAGTAAACGCTAAAAAAAGATATGCCGGATCGTAAAAATACCATACGGTGCAGCTTCACTTCCGGAAATCAAAGGCACTACTACACTTGCTTTTACACTTCAACATGTATGTTATCCAGACAAAAAACTGATATTAATTAGAACTGAAAGTATATGATACTGGGAGTTGAAAGTGAAATATAAATACTACTTCTAAAAGCGTAACATGTATTTCATGTCTTTAGTCCAGAAGGTTTGAAGGTTGGTAGGCTAAAACACTTTAAAACTAAAATAAGTCGGAGTCCACTTTTCCAGATGAGGACACACCATGGACTGCTAGATATGATAAGTAAATGCTAGATTACGAAACTTCAGTTTCAAACGTTATGATGAGCCATAATGTTATATACTGTGATGAAATATTCGATAGGGCGAAGGGCGACAATGCGGTGTGAACGGAACCACGCTACCCGCAAAGCGCGACGAAAATTATAGGCTTTACTCAAATTTTATGAAAACTAAATGTTGATGCTCCGTGAAAACAGCCCCGAAATTCCTCAGGCTATCTTCCCGTTTGGAGGATTAAATTACTTCTACTTGACAAACTGAAAATGGCGAAAAGTAAGTAAGTAGATCACAAAATATTACGAAGGAGAAGTAGCGAAAATAAGATCTACTTGAGTAAGTACCAGAAGTAGAGGAAAACTACTTGAGTACTTCGAAAAAGTAGAAGTACTTCGTTACTGACCACCTCTGGAAGCTGCCGCTATATAGGCCTATATAGCCTACCTTTCCACCCGGCAACTGATCCCATCATTCTCCAAACCTCCAGCTGCGTAAAGTCTTCCTCCAAATGCTGCCAGCGCTACATGGCTCCGTGGGGTACTTGTACTAGCCATCCACGACCAAGCATTCGTGGAGGGATTATATCGTTCTACCGAGTGTAGGGCTGAGTTTTCATCGTTTCTTCCTCCTAAACGTATCTTAATTGGAACATTTGCACCGCAATACCTACTAATATATGTAATCGTCACACACATATATACAGTTGCACACTGAAGGCTATCGCTAATTCGTAACAGTATGGCTTGTATTCGGATGCTGATTCGGATAAGCTTTTAGAGGCAAAATGTGTGATTGGAGTATACATGCAGTATATCCTTCGTTATGTGTTGGATACCCACGTCTAGCTCGTGGTTATGCCTATATAGGCAGGGATATCCCTGATATAGGCTACAAGACGCATAATGTAGACTTTTGGGGGTAAACAACATAGGAGCTATCTAGCGTTCGACATTGTCGCATTGACAGAAACAAGCAACATACCAACCGCATACAGGCGATCGTCGAGCGGTTCAATTTGAAAAGTCTGCCGAGGTTCAAGCAAGTTCGCTATGCGCAGCCAAATCTCTCCGTATGGGTCGTATCTCCATGCCTGCATGCGGTTTGTAAAATCGATGTTATGAGCCAGCTATGTAGGATAGCTATTGTGCCAGTCAGTCTCCTAATGCTATCCATACCTTTCTTGACGTGTTTCGGCCACTCATTCCAGTCGCTCCACCAGCCACATATATGTAGTTCCCCAAGGTGGTAGCTTAAATTTCGTAAGACAAGGGTTCAGCGATTGATGCAACATTAGAGTATGTGCAATGCATTGCACATAGATTAAAGAACAGGTGAAGTCGGCTACATACGGAAATCTGCCAATAACTAGATTCGTCGGCGAAATCTCTAATCGGAAACTTAATGATTCTCACAAATGCCGACGCTAGAAGTTGTTGGTTGGGAGCAATTTGCTTCGCTCGCGACTTGGACTGAACACAATGATCCGAGAGCTCGAATACGAATCGATTGCTAATGGTAATGATTTGAGTCGGGTAGTAAGAGAAGATTCTTTGGAGCACTGATATGGCACGCTTATTAGGCCTACTACTACGAGCAAAATTATCAACATGAATTGTAGTTTCGATACTTCTGTCCCAGCGCGGAACCCTTGGAATCTCGAATGGCCGTATCACAAAAACTAGGGCCGGATTTTGTGTACTGTGTAAATAATTTCTAAAACCATGCGCTATGAGCCTACGGACGATTTATATCCGATATAGCCGACGTATGTACGATATGGATTGGTTGGAACGCTCGAAATAGTCGGTTCAACAGCTATAGTACGTAGATACAGATCATACGTAAGAAATGAATGTTCTGATGTTGATGACCGCCGAACGTAATAATGCTTCATGACGACGTTGTCCTGGTTAAGAATATTTTGGTCCTCATCTGACAGGGGTTGGAAGCTTATTTCGTCAAAGGACCTATATCAGGGCTGGCCAACCTTTTCAGCCAAAGGGCCACATTCGATTGACGAACTTGTGCGCGGGCCACTATCCGCGCGAAGCGCGAAAATTTTTTGAAGTTCATAGGTCAATAATATTGTCACTTGACTATATTGCGGGCCTGCTGTATATCGCTGGGCTAAGTTTGCGAGGACTGGGCTGTTCGGCGGATGGACATATTGATATTGAAAGCTGCCACCAACATGCGTCAATCATTTTGTGCCTAGGATTCATAGTCGACGGTCTTACTGCGACCGCATACGCATGGTCGCATATGTTGAACGACACTTTGTCTCGTAATCGCGAATATAGTTAGACTCAATCTGATACATTGGGTGTTCTTCAATTTTCACAAAAGGGCAACAATATTAAGAACAAGAAATCGAGTGACAACATATTGCTTTAAGCTTGTAGAAAATTTTTATCTTTGATAAATCTATCGCAAATTATTCTGCTTTATTGTAGTGTACGAAGATATACCAATATATGAATGGTTGATGGATCTGTCAATGAGTCGAAACCGATATTTTAGTCATCACATCTCACGTGTTGCGGCCAGACTAATCAAATTTTTGGTTGGCCTTGCAAGTTCAGGATCTGTGCAATCCACTTTTGATGATATTAGAAATTTCGGATATTACCTCGCGGGCCACTCAAAACCTTCTCGCGGGCCACATGTGGCCCGCGGGCCACGGGTTGGCCGGCCCTGACCTATATTTACCCTATATTTTCAATTGTCAATGTCAATCGATTATGACGTCACAATTGAACATTCGTAACGCCATGACTGCAAAAAAACATTTAAAAAGATGTTCTAAACAAGGGCCTTGTTTTAAGCCTGTCTGTTTTAAATATATTTTTGTTGTAACTGCAACCTTAACGGCAACCCAAGCATGCACGTACAGTACAAAGCTACGACGCATGATAGTGGAAATGACGTTGTGTGATGTCGTGAACATTCTGAAAGCACAGATATGGTCAATGTTTCTTGCTGTACATTTAATATGGCATCCATGTGCCATCAACCAGAGATGAGATAGGGGAAAAAGCGGTATAGCACGAGTGATATGGTCATGCACAGTTAGCTACGACATGACGTCATACCTTACTACTTTACAGGGAAGCATCATCATAATACATGCAATAACTAGGGCCATTTTTATATGACCTTAAAAATCAATTATGACTTTATTTTTGGGAGAATATGACTTTATATGACTTTATGCGAAAATCGTGTATTTTTACATGTAACCAACGTCGCTCATGGAACTGACGAGTAAAACATGAACAACATAACAATAATACACATCCATTTTTATTTTAAACCACTTTTGTAGTACAGTTTCATGTAGTGTGGAATGTTGGAGTCTTTAAAGTTACCATTTGGAAGTAGAAATGACTTTAGTAAGGAAAATGAGCGCTCCGCAGACGCTGATGTTGGTTGACACTTCTGCAGTTTTGCATACAGCGCTGGTGAAATGTCTTGTCTTTGTAGCTCCATAATTTGTTTCACATCGTTTTCGTCCAATCGCTTCTTAATATAATTTTTGAGCTCAAGCGGCTCTTTTCCGAAATCGAGGGCATTTAGATCAGCATGGGCCTCTTTGATGGTGTACGTACAACTTTCCATTTTCAGTATCAAGTTTGAAATATTGTTGTAGTGGAGGCATATTTCTGTTAACTGACTCGTCAACTTTGGATCGTTCACTGAATCTTTGACGCTCTTTACAATAACTCCTTCAGCTTCTCATGCGTTGACTATTTCTTTCGCTTGTGGAAGTCTCTGAACTTCAAATTACGTCCCACTTCAGTGCACAGAAGTAAAACAGATTGTGTAGCAACACAATGCAATGTGTGACCTCATAGGTCTGCGACTGTAATGTTATGTAGGCTAACCTTACAGTTTGCCTTCGTTCAATCAGAAATTGCCTTACTTTCTTAGTGCGTAATTGCTTCAATTGGCACTTTTTATTTAAAGTATACAACAATATGACTTTATAACTCAAATATGACCTAACCAGGAAAATATGACTTTATATGACTTTATAACTTTCTTAATATACCCCATATGGATGCGATTTTTGCGTTAAAATTGATTTCACGACTTACTGATGCATAGAAAATAATATGACTTTAATGACTTTAAATGGCCCTAGCAATAACTCACGTAACAGTCAAAATATAAATTATTATATTTATGTGATGTAGAATTGGCGTTATCGTCTTCGAGGTCGCATGTAAATGCATATTTGAACTTTACAAATTGATACTCGTATGACGTCGTAATCAGTGATACTCGACTGCACTCAAAACCTAATACTCGATTCAGTATCAAATCACTCAGTCACTCGATTTTGCCCAGCCCTGATCGCGAAGGACCTTTGTGTGCGACTGTACGACCTGTACGTGTAAGTCCCTGTTGTTTTTGCTTTATGTGGTATGCAACTGTGCGAATGCATTTTACAATAGAGCAGCTTAATCAAAGTCGGCCAAGATATGGTAAGAGAACTCTGGGAAGCGAATGGCCTCCAGTAGTTACTAACATTGATATGAGACTCGCTGTTCCATATTTTGGGTGTGCCAGGAAAGGTTTCACGGCCATATACGCCGTACAAGTATCCGAAATGTGCCCGTGAATAGCATCAAGGTTGAATATCCCTATCATGGGCATAACTGTCGACTAGAGGAATGGAAAATGCCAGGATCAGTTTTCAATACATTATATTTCAAGATCCAAATGATTAGGCTAACCTGCGTGATAGTGTCTTGGTTCAGGCATGCCCGCGAACGGTTTCCACCTCTCGCCATTTATATCGTGATAATAAATGCTTGAAGCTGAACGACCATTTTCCTCCGTCGACCCGCCCCCACAAGTCACGATAACTTCCGTCTGAAATGCTGGTAACAATTCAGGTATTGTGTGACATCACGAATAGTCCGGAAACTGTTGTAATGTAGCGTCGGATGTACATGACGCCCGTCAGTTTTTGGAAGAATAATGTTTCATAATGGATGTATGTTTTTCTGTTGTCGAAGGTGTGTACTTGGTATTATACAAGATTCAATACCAATCGACTTTTATTTCTTTTCAATTTGAAACGCCTGTAGACTTCGATTTCAATGTGATTTAATATTATCTCCCATCTTGTAATTATGAAATTATAAATATTGTAATTTGGAATATACTTATAGTAAATATCTGTCCAAGTGACGTCAAAATTAATAATGATGTAACAATGTGCTCTAACTTTGACATTGCCGTTATTTATTGAACTATAGTTACCGGAATCAGTCAAACATCTCACCAGGAGCTTCCTGATTAGAGACTTTCTCTCGATTTGAGGTCAGGATATTTCACCTTACCATTGACCTGTTTAGGTTGCTTACAAATGCTGATAGACAGCATTGCAATAAATGCTCCGTGATTGACTTCAAGATTAAATATGATACAGAGACTGCAGGTGATAAATCAGTCTTGCTCATCAGATACCGCCGATAGTTTGTTGACGTATGTAACGAAAGGACGGATCTAAGCCTTAATATCTTGTACGTATCACAACGCGGCAAAAGTTCAAAGGCACGAGCCCGTTTATTGTCTCCAGTATTAATCAAGCGCAACGTTCATCAGCAGAGGTCACGAACAATAGCACAATGCCTAATCATCCACCGCGATGGTGTTGGTAAATTGGCCAGCCGTGTGTACACCTTGAATTGTTTTCGTTACACCCCGCATAGTTTCCGCGCGGCAACGGTCGAGAATTTCCCGAAAAGATTCCGGCACGTGTGCAAGGTCACTTTAATTACGGTACTGGTAAACACAAAGGTGTTAACAACGAATTACGCTAGCGCTTTATAGATATCCGTGTGGTGACACAATATTTATGTTGCATGTATATACAATATACTTTGGATCATCACTTTGAATACAATACAATGCCATCGTTGCGTTCTTATACTGTTTCATAGTTAAAGAGAAAACGATAGCCGTGACCAAGGCGATTAAATCGGAACTGCAAGTAAAACAGACTGCATCCGTATAAACGGATGGAAAATACGAACACTGAATTCTTATCTACAAATATAAAACCGCCTAATTAGAAGGTTTTGGTATTCCGCGCAAACTTGCTGAATTCGCTGTGGTTCGATGCGACAAAAACTTCTACGGAATATGAGCAATCCAGTAGATTCCGAAGAGGATTTGCTCAGAATTTACAAGCTTAGAGCCTCATTGCTAACGACCTATTATATATTGTATTGCGATCACTTTGTTTGCGTAGAAATAAGTAAAATGAGCTCCTCCGTACTAATTACGGTGTGATTCCTGGCATTGTGGTGTGCTCGTTACGTAAACGATTTGAGGTCTTTTGTCCAGCACGCACACGAAGACAGAGGTCTGCTAATACGAAGTCTTGGTCGTGGGATGAGGTAAACAATATTGTTACTCTCCATTACGTGTGTGACATTTTCGTATTTTTGTCTATTATGCAACTCGTCATCGAAAATACCTTCCTTCCTCCCCGGCTCTTTAGAAGAGCTCCCAATAACAGTTTTGCAGATGATTTTTCGGTGACAAAGACAATTCGATAAATCATCGTTCGATATGAACTGGCGCCAGGCGACCAGACACGACTGATATCGCCCACTCAAAGTAGCAGCCTCTACACTTGAGCTTGGGCAATGTGATTTCATTGTTTAGGCGTGACACGGGGACACGGAATAATTCCATTCCAGAGTTTTGCGAGTTGAGCCAACCTTGTGCGCTTGCTGCTTTTCCGAACGACCAAATTGCCGGACAAGGTTGACTGGGGCAAGGGTTTAAAATAGCATTACACTTTCTTTTCACTTGTTGAACTTGTTTCTGCCATTGTAGCTTTAGTTCTGTACAATTCTGTAGTAATCTGTACTAGCACCATCGCCGCTAACACAAAATGACTCACGACAATACGAATAGACATGCAATTTTCGAAAGAATATCCAGTTCCCGTGAGACAGGCTCTAATTTAGTTCGGTTGCCATCACTCTTAGAAATGATCTAAACCTATCCTGCAACTACTTTCTACTTTACAAAATCCTAAGTTTACAAAAGTAAGTTGTTTTGTTTCCAAAACTGTCAAGTAGAAGTAGTCTCAAATCATATCCATATCTGGAGGAAGTAGTGTATGTATAGGCAAAGCATACTTCTTGATTACTCCGAAACAGCAGAAGTACGTCGGTGGTGACCACCTCTGTAAAAGACTTGGTGAATTCAATAGCATTTGATAACTTTTACATATTTAGCAACGGGATTCCATCCTACGTTTTCAACCATAGGATTTTGCTATGAGATGAGAGTACATCTTACTTATCATGATAGCGAGGAACTGTAGATGCATTTAAAACTAAAATCAATTCAAAACAAACATGTTTAAATCATGTTTTTACTGTTTATTTTGTGGTCCTTTAGTGATGATGTTAGAAATTTCAGTTGTGACGTCACGTCGGATTGACGTTGTTGCTTGGTTCATTAAGAATTATAATGGAAAAGTATAGGGTCAACATGGCTCCTTTGACGAAAAAGTTTTAATATTACTATTATTATTAGCTTACTATAACATATCTTTTCGAAAGTATTTACACAATTAAGACATAATTATACAGCATTTCAAAAAAATATTGTTTTTTTTTTAAATGACATTTGTTTGAAACACCGTTTAAAACAAAGTGCTCTTGTTTTAAATGAAACCCTAGCGACAGCATACTGCCGGAGTTGAAATGCGCGTGGATAGAAAATATTGAACGGCGGGAAAATAATCCACGAGCGAAGATAAAATGATCTTTCAACATGACGTGACATCACTCGATGTAGGAAAATTCCATAATTTGGCAAGGATGAGATCATTTGAGAAAACGCATGTCATTATTGTGTACGCGTGGGCCCGTACTCACACTCATACTTTAAATCGTATCTGGTTGCGAAAGAAGAACATCACAAGGTTTCTATGCTATCGATAAAACACGCCGACATGTTTTGTTCAGAGTTAAATATCCAACCCGGCATTGAGATGCAATATTACATAACATCATAGTAACATTATTTTTGCTTGTGCACTGCAGAGTAACATACGCCATACTTTCCAGGTGACGCAAACAAAAAATTCAACAATAAAAAGTCCAGAATGATTGATCTTTATAGTATGAGTAAGAAACATTTGAATAAAGACACATGGGAAAGCTAGGAGTCACTAGAATTTCATAATGTACCAATGATAATAATGAACATGGCATGTTAATGTGGATAATTTGTGGACGTGCTATGTGATAAAACTCACGATCACATGCAACATCGAAATCAAGCGTTTAGTGTGAACTCTGAACTCTTCGATATGCACCAATGAAATGGCATAAGATTATATTCTCCAATTCATAACGCCATGTACCGGTATACCGTAGCGTAGTGGGATATATTCTTGAATTCCTTTCATAATTAAATGCTGATCAGGATCTTACAGCCTTGCCAAGATTGTGATTGTTACTGCGAAATAGTGTATAGCAGAAGGGAACGCTATGTCCATTGTCCAGACTCCACAGGAATTTATAATACTGGCTTGTCAAAATCAGGTGCATTCAGAAGTCCTACGGTAAGTGCCGAAATAGAGCAATGCAAATTATAGACACCTGTGTCTTCTCTGGTAATACGGTACGCAAAGTGTGTATAATGTATAGCCTATCTGTATAGGATTGGGCTGCGTGACTCATCCATAATATATTGCAAACTTACCATGGCCTGCGACCTAGGAACTGTCCTTGCTGTTTGTAAAATGCTTCTTCTGAATGGAAGAAGGTGAAAACGTATCGCGTCGCGGACGTAATCGTTCAATTCCGGACTTTCCGAGACGAGGTCGCAACACTCCACGCGATCCACCAACTCATCCTTGGTCATCATAGGAAATCGCACGTATTTCATGAGGCTGCCGGTATGTTTTGCTCTTTTCGGTCTAGAAACGTGATGGTAACTCATATGACTTTCCAATAATGCAATGCACCGCTGTCTGATAATGGTGATATATTTCATGATTATTATCGTCCAGACTAGACGCCATATATTTGTTCGCACGAAAGTCTGTTGAGCGNATTTAATATTTTCGAATGCAAATCCTAAATTCAACACTTAATCAACCCCTGAGCAAATTTATATTTGTAGAATTACAAATCAAAGTCGATGCGCATCTCAGTGATGTAACAGNAAATTGAAAAGCTCCGACCGTTAAAAGCAACGATGTTACTTCGCCGTGAAGATATCGCTGCCCTTTGCAGCCCGACTAGATTACGGTATTGATGCTACACCGGTATCGTTACGTCATTTTGTTGCCGGAAATACTGCTGCGTCCAAAGTTGTTTTTTAAATCCGCAGCGATTACAAGTCATGTCAAACAATTTGTTATTCTAGGTAGCTGCGTGACAGATTATCGACAACGTTTTGTTCCCAGTTATCTCCCGGATCTCATCTCGAATCGCTGATACACCCCAACAAAAGTTACCGGCCAACATTTCTTTGTGAAATGTTTGTGCGCACCGTTTCGCGATCGGCAACAATTTTTCGTGGAAATGGTACAGAAATCACGCAATACACTGATTTCTTCAGATGTTCCGTAACGCCCGTTTAACTGGATTACATTTCACGCGACAGCTTATTCATGCCGGTAATGGAATCCGCAGGTTTGCTACGAAGATGAATACAGCACATTAAATTAGCATAACGACCTGTTCGGCATTTCAATGCGTTTTGTGGTCAATGTTTTTGTGGCTTGTATTTGCGGTAAAGGTTCTAAGGTGATTGCATCATTGGACTTGTTTTGTTTCGGGTTGTATTATTCATGGCTGATCGCTTGGCATAAACACTAATGGGTACCGGACGATTACTGCTCATTAAACATTTAGATTCCAATAACACCACAACGTGCCTGATTTACACCTATAGTTGTGACATATAATTCGCACACAATATTCATGTGTGTTCGTCGTGACATCATCGTTTTACAGTGGAAGCGTGGCGTATCTTCTTTGATTCGCATTTTAAAGCTTTCTTTTCACTTTCCGCCCTATCTATATACGCCTCTTTTGGCAGCACCAAATCAGCTCTCTGGCCGTTGTATATCCGTATTTCGAAGTACTTACTTTTCATGTTCAAGCCAACTGACGACCGCACAGAAAATTTCAATCTCTGATTTTACTATGACGTCTTGTCTTTGCACGATTGAGAGTATCTCGCGAAAATCCAACGCGTTGAATTGATGCTGCTTGCTGACGACTGTGAAGTTGGCGCAGATGAGCTCGTACGTGTGCTCCAACAGGTCTTCGAGCTTATAATGGTTGGCGATCTATAATTTGAAAATAACTACTTATCCCCAGGTGCATATAGCCAGGGGTGTCAAAATCAACTTGGGTCGCGGGTCGGATTCAAAAGTTTTGATCGCTAGCGGGCCGGATCAGTAAATGATTAGAGATTACCTCCAGACCTTTGTTTTTCACAGGAATGCCATCAACTCCATGCAAAATAGCACTATCACGGATAATGTGGGCTCTGCTCGAGCAACACCGTTATTCGCAAACGATGGAGTTGGCACAAATACGATGATTGCCCGATTGAATACAGTTATATTGAGACAGTAGCTCCAACGATGATAAAAGTTGCAATATTTCTACGCTCTGCTTATTTTGATCGTGACGCTTCGTTGGTCCTGCGTATTATTGGTCAGGAACGCAAGAGATTGTAAACGCGGGCCTAATTATTTTTTGCATCACCGACTCACCATTCGAGTTTTTCTGGAGACCGGGGCTGGAGCTTTTTGGATCAGAGTATAAGGTAAACAGCAGTGCGATCAAATATATTTGAATCATATTCTTCGTGTAGCGATTATATTATCCATGTATTTATCATACAACGATTTCGGATTTTCGTTTCTGCCCCTGTGGATAACTATTATTTGATCCATTTTCCCAAAAGGTTTCGAACCGAGTATGCACTTTTTAACCTTCTCATAATGTAGTGTGTTCCTGATCTTTACGTGAGTATTTATTACTAAAAATCTTAATTTCTGATAGAAATGTGCTGGATAGTACGATACTTTTTCAATTTACTCAGAATGTCCTCGCGGGCCGGATGAAATCGCCTGGCCGTATGTTTGACATAAAGACATTACTGAGGCATGGAGTACTTCAGGTTGTAAAATCTCTCTGGCATCACCTAATCATTTTGTTTAGAATTTCAATCGTGTTGTATGAATTACATATCCTTCAGACTCTGTGACGTTTGATTAAGTAGAAGAAGTTTAATTGACGAGCAGCGAATAGTCATGCACACTGAAAATCATTTATAGCGATTGATCAACGACGGAATTATATTTTGTAATAAAAAATTGTATACCTTGTTTAAAAAAAACGATCTGAAATGGATGGTCCCCTTCTAGAATATATCTACTCAAGTGTAGACCAAGTAAAATCTTCATGTTGCATTACTGCTAAGTAGCATTCTAAATGTAACGGAAAAGGGCTGTATTTTTACTTGCGATCTAATAGATTTTTGCAGTATGCTCTGTAGAATTTTATGAAATGAATAAGAGCTCATGAGAGCGAAGAGCAAATGAAGACAGCAAGGAACAGCGTATAGAAACAGCCGAAAGATCATGATGGAACACTGTTACATCTGACATGATGGTGGCACATGGGCGAGGAGGGTGTTAGATTGACATACCGTATACTTGGTCGTTTCGACATCCTCCCTGTTCATTGCATCGCATTGTGCCTTGTGTATCATCGCACTGTACATTGTATATCTTGAGCAGATGAAAATAATTAGGAATATACTATATTATTTCTTCTTGGCGGTGCTAAAAAGTTATGAACGCATTATAGCCTACTCCACCAACGATTCGGCACGTGTCCGCGGGAAGAAAATTGTCAGAAAAAGAGCTTTGTCACCTG
>ATSW01004017.1:0-20770 GCA_000444245.1 Botryllus schlosseri
GGTCTACAGATAGTAATAGAAGAACATGTAAATATGCGGCATGCACAATTACACATGCACATTGAATGAAAAGTAAATTAAGATAACTTAAGAAAGATAAGGAATGAAAATGTACTTATTTATCTTGGTTGGCGACATGTCGTGTCGTGGTCCAGTAATCTCAAGCACAGACTAGTATGCATTCAGTAGAATCTGGTTGTATTTTGTACATACTTGTGTCAACACTGCTAGTTAATGCTATCCACAGGTAAAGTCTGTATGCTCTGGAATTAATATCAATAATTTGAATTGGTACGGAGAACATTGCAAATGATTGCCGTAGTCAAGGGCAAAAGCACTATAAATCTGTAGATTGCAAATTGTTTTCACCTGTAAACAGATTTGGCAAATTCATTTATGACATTGCATAGGCCAAAATTTGAAGATACATTTTGTGAGTTTCCCCTGACCTGATTTTGATGTCGTTGCAGGTCATGAACCCTTTCTTGGAAGGCGGAAATTTCAAAATTATTTTGATCGAGTCAAGCGATTCCGTACCTACTCCGATCGATTTCGGAAGAGTTCAAAGTGTGAAGAGCAAGAAGAGCACCTTGTCATCGAGGATAAAATCGGTAACCTACGTTTTAGATTTGTCGTTACATGGAGCGGTACAGATTTGGACTAGACTGAAAAAATTTCTGACAATTTGTTGTAACATGACATAATGTGACAAAANTNACGGCTTTAGAACTCTTTAGCACGGTGGTCACCAAGGTTTTTGTAACCAAGTGCTACTNCTTGGGTACTGATTAATGCGGATGGCTACCTGTTACTCCCCCGCCATCTACCTGTATCAGTTTACATTTCTTCACTTNGACATTCAGGGCAATGGCTAGGGNTTCCGTTGCTTACCAGAAGTCAGGTCANCGTCTCTGAGCTCAGTTGTGTNGCTGCAGTGGACGCCGAAGCGCCCATCTCCATGTCGGGGTTCGGGAATATCAAGCACATTCCCATTCGGATCCGCGGGGGGCGCAGACGTGCAACAACCCCTAACGAAAACAGCGTTCGCACATTCCTTATGGTCGACTGACCCACGTCCAACTTCTATTCACATCGAACCCTAAAATTACAGCTTCTACTTATAATTTAGTAGAAATTTATCTCGCTAATTCTACATCTAGTCGAGTAGCAGCGGTGACTACCTTGACCTTCCTCTGAAAATCAATCCTGTCTTTTTTGACTCAGGTGAAATCCAAAACCGATCACGGTCAGAAAATGACCAGACAGACCCGGGAAGGAACGCAAGGCTATTCATCTTTCGAATCTCCGGACGAAACCAGCGACAACGGGGAACAGAGACGTTACAGATCGTCGTCTGAAGACAGGATGGGCGGCGATTACCTGACTGCGTTTTTCTGCAAGGAAAGCCACATGTATTTGGAGACAGAGACGCCGACGACGTTGAAGGTACGCTAATCGCCTTGTTTTGTCGTGGTATGCGTCTGTAGATATCGGTAAATTCCTGTTAAACTATTTCAATGCTTTGTTTCGTTTTTGGATTTTGACTGTGTGCTTCATTTCAGCTCGAATTTTTACCTTTTCATTGCGGGAAGAAGTACTGCTCGGTGTTATTCAGCTGTCCCGATGTCGGAGAATTCCTGTACGCCATCGAAGCGGTTGCGACGCTGCCTCTGCCTTCGCCGGTGCCGTTCAACGCGCAGTCCCCGCAGTCCGTCAGAATTTCGAGTGCCGCAGCTGCGCAAAGTGGTAATAAATTACGTTTGATAAGTTATAGGGTGCATCTGTACGACTAACGTAAAATGACTGATAACGCTACTAATAGGTACAATTTTCGAAAATATATTCATTATTCAGTTACAGGGGCTATTTCGCGAGGACGATGTGATAATTTCACTCATAAAAGTTATTCAAACACATCCCCAAACTATATTCTACTGTTCAAAATCCAAAGTGCCGCAAAAGCTGTAGCAGACGGAGAAGTAGCCAAAAACATAACCATATGAATACTCCGAAAAAATATAAGTACGTTGTTACTGATCACTTTTACGTTTTTCCAGGGAAAGGTCTTTTTGGCGGGGATGAAAGAGTCGTGTACTGGAAATGCGAAGCCGGCACGGAATTGGCCGAGACCCTTTTGCTCCCTGTTACCAACGCCGCAAAGGAGAATGCTCTCGTGCTAGCGTCGCATCAGAGGATGTCGGATAAGGAAAAAGAGAGAAGAGCCATAACTGGTAAATTATCATATCCGGCATAGCGTTAGTTTGGAGGTGGTTAGCGACTAACCAATGGTACGGCTGAGTTTTCACTTTTATACCGTGATTTTATGCCCGTAAGTAACTAAGTCATAAACCCTTCTCAGAGTAGCAGCAATGTCTGCTGGATTGGAACCACCCTTGACCTTATCAGGGCGTATGTCTGAAAATGTTTATTTAATACTTTCAGGCACATTGTACAGTGGCACAGTGACAGCTGGCGTGGCCGCTTTGGGTAACCAGCTATACCCCGAGCCGATTCCCCATCTGTCTGCCCCGCCCGTGCCTACCGGTACGTTATTCAGCGTCGAGTCATCGTCGGAATGTTTTGAAATACCCGCTACGCTCAGCGTACCGTCGCCTTTGACATTCGGGCCTTTGCCTGCTTCGGAAATTAAAGGTTCCAAGTACGGTCCTAATGACAGACAGGTAAAGATTTGATTAGCTGAATAACAGTAAGCATGTCAAATATACCGTATGTATAGGATAAATATATTCGAGAAGGTTGTTAAAAAAGAAATTTTTTCAAAAAGTTACTGAGTACCCCATGAAATTATTAGATTGTCTAAAAAACACGGAAAATCAAATTTGACGCAGTTCCAACCCGTTGAAATGTAATTATCGTAGTAGAAAATGTTGGATTTCAAAACAATAGTATTTACGGTGAGAAATTCTACCATTTAGCTATGTCAAAAAATTGTTGCTCTTTATTATTGCTTGAAATCAAGAGGTATTGCCATATAGGCCAATTTGAAATGAATTTGACCCCAATTCTAATAAAAGTAGTAAATTTTATTGAAAGATATAACAGGAAAATTGTGATTAGCAAGTAGCAATAAATAACAGAATAATCACATCATAGTCACAATTTCTAGTTCTGTATGTGCCATTGAGACCTATGTATTATTACGATTATATAATGTGAGCACTGAGCAGCCGAGATGATGACCTAACGGTCATATTCTATTATGTTCAGAAACAAACTGCTGTCTGTCTGCCTGTCTATTGTGTTCCGTTGAATAACTCATAAAAAAAATTGAGTCCACGCTAATCGAGTTTTGTGTATTCAGGACGACGGAACTGTCCCGATTCTAGTGCGATTTAGGCCGCGAGGACCGGGCCACTACCCGTGTAACATCACTCTTCGCTCGCCGGGAGATATTAGAGTGTACAGGATCGAATGCACCGTCACACCCGCTGGCACCGTCGCTCATTTCGAGTTCAAAACTCCCGCGCACCAGCCGATAACGCAAAACATTCCTATTGTAAGTAGTTTTATGCTCATAGGCAGATGTCAGTAATGAAGTACTGATTTTACAGATGGTTATGTTTATTTCCACTATTCTCACNACTACATNATAGTTTTACTNTACTTTTTGAAACTTCTTGCTTGAGCACTTTTCATATCTTCATTTCTACTNCTATTTNAACTAGTTTNGACATATCTTTTAAATTGTTGTNTCTACTTGTAATTGAGTAGAAATTTTCGTCATTNCTACTAATACAGANNACTTTTANCANCTCTGCTTGAAGGNTTGNNTGTTTGTGTACAAAACATTTTCAGGTCAACGTAATTTGACATCTTTGTAATTTCTGAGATAATCTTATGTCAAGTGGAATATCTATATATGGANACATNAAATTTATACTAAACTTTGCAGCAAAACGCGTCAGACCACGATTGGGAATTGGAATGCCAATTGGTCGGTGAAGGATTTTCGGCGCCCAAGAATCTTTTGGCGAAGTGCGGCACCACCGTGTACTATCCGCTCAATTTCAATCCCCAATACGAGTGTCAGATTGAAGGCAAACTTATGGTTCGAAATAAGTAAGGCTGCCCGATTCATGGTAGTAACTTTTATTCATGCCCGCCACTTTATTTAGATCCGACGGAACGGAACACTTGTTTCATTTGCAAGGGATAGGAGAGAGGCCGCTGGCGTTGGCCGCCCTAGATGTGCAGTGCCAGTGCCACAAGACGTTCGTTAGGTCTGTCGACGTGCCTAACTATTCTCAGAAAAAACTAATTTACAAAGTGTCTTCCGATTTGCCGTTCTTGGACGGACCGCCGACCATCACAGTGTTATCGGTAAGTCGTTTGGTCATTTTTCAACATAGTGCTTTCAAGACTACTTCCATTGCAATATAATGTATTAATTTCAGGCGACTTTTTTACCTAAAAAATGGAAGATTCTGACCTAAAAATCTAAATTTTGTCATTTTTTGACCTTAAAAAACTTAATTTTTACCAAATTCTGACCTATGTATGTAAATCAAGTGTGTCCCCACATAATCTTAGAATTGTACCACTTATCTTCATTTCTGGTTGGAACTGTCTGTCCTTACGAAGTAGTTTGGCCTGATAAAACTTTTTTGACTTGAAAACTGACAAATTGCTACTAGTTGTTGACGATTACCCTTGATGAGTGTTAGCCGAAAATATTCGTGCAGATTTTTACTTTTTATTAAAGTAACTAGTCGGAGTCCAATTCTTAATATAAGCTATACTTGTAAGTTGCAACCCAATCGAAAATTGATGAAATCTTGCTGCAAATCCGACTCCTAACTCTTCATTGATCGTGTTAACGATTCAAGACTCAGCTCCCTATCCCAGCTTACCTTGACACAATAGTAACACTGAGGCATAACGTGACTTTGCTATTTGTATTTGGAAATTATGACATCATTATGTTCGTGACGTTACTTCGCTGATAGGAAATGTGATTTTATTCTCGTAGTTGGCCTTGCTATGCTCAGATTACACATACTTAACCGACCCGCTGTAAATAATACCTCTCTATTTCAGGGTCAAACAGCAACGTACACTTTCCAGTTATGTCCCTGGTTCCGCGGCAAATACACGGGCGTGTTGTCCTTCCAAGGCGAAGACAGGGACGGCAAGCAACCCAAATCCGATTCTGACTCAGATCCCGATTCCGAATACGCAGTTCCTCAGGCAAAAACGGCATCGCTAAATAGCGACGAAAGCTCGGACACGAATAAGTACAGGTAACACACAACGTCCGGTCAAAATAACGCTACTAATGGCTCGATAATACCACTGTAGTTGGAATCTTTCTGAAAATCAGGTAGAAGTAAAAGTAACGTCAGTTGTAATGCTATGTTTTGGTAAATCGACTTGAGTCATTTTTTCAAATGCGTAAAATGACTCGACTCGAAGTCAATTTGTAATGACTCGACTTGTGCTCAAGTCATTATGCATGACTCGAACCAAATCATATAACTCGAGACTAGGACGGCCAAGACAGACATTTCGTTCTAACTTCGAAGAATAGTGAAGTCACCACATTATTGGTATAACGTCTATCAGTCCTGATACTTGAAAACGGGGCCAGAAACTGTTAAGATTGAGGAAAATTACGATATTATGAATGCGAGCCATCCTGTATCACTCGAGCAGAGTTGAAAAAAGTGGATTGAACCTGATTGAACTCAATACTGAACAGTGAACATAAGGACTTAGACTCAGACTTGAGTCAAAACACTATGACTCAGACTCGACCCTCTACTAACTCACTCGGACTCTGACTTGGCTCGGTGATGAATTGGATAGAAGTGGGATGAAGTGTGACGCGGAACCTTGTGACTTGGTTGCAACCCTGACTGCGATACAGGAGCTATATTACACGCATTTTAAAAATTTGTCACTGGTAAAAGTAGTGAAAACTTAACTTATGACTGCTTTCTGCTTTTTAAGATTAAGGGTAAAAAGCAAGTTTATTATTGCCTAAAAAACTGTTCAGTAGAAGTAAAAGTAGCCCAAAAACACTCGAGTAAATAGCAGATGTAGATAAAGCTTGAAATATATAGAAGTACTTCATTGCTGACCACCTCTGCAGCACTTCCATATTACTCCCCAAATTGAAAACCATTTTTCTATATTGACCGAATAATTTTATTATTGCAGGGTCTGGTACACATTGCTGGTGGACGCGTCCCCACCTCCGCCAGTCAAAAAGCTGGAAGTAGTATGTTCCGCCCAGAAATGTTGCGACGTAGAGCTTCCCATACGTAACCCAACCTCGAGCCCCATAACATTCACGGTAGGTCACTTATGTTTACTGATGTACGTGCCACGGTGTCAAAACTCTTCATCTTTCAGGCGTCCTATTCTCACAAGGACTTGTCCGGGCCGAAATCGGTACGGATTATGCCGGCTATGGTGCACACGTACCACTTGACATACTCGCCGGACGTGATCGGGAACACGCAGGCCGAGCTGATTTTCCAGAGCGAGGCGACTGGTGAATTCTGGTACGAGCTTGATCTGCACGCTGTTTCGCCAGCTCCTGTTACCTTACCGAAGATGGAATGCGAATTGGGTAATTGTTATTTTTGTGTCGATTTCCTGCCACGTTTGATGCATACTTATTTCTAAATAGGGAATAGGGCAGTTTATGTTTTGTACTTGATGTTTTTGCGGCATGTACCCCGACTCATGATATACACAATCTGTGCGTATGCATACCATGAGTGCATGATGTGAGATACTTATGAAAAAAATGGTTTTCTGTTGCCCACATATTGCCTATTACATTTTTAATGCTGACCTCGCTAGCTCACATATTTATATGCATTTCTACCCTTCCATGCACCGCCTACGTTCTAGCAGTACAGGCATATTTCACCTGTCAACATATGTTACTTCATTTTGATAGCTTCTTCTTTTCATGTCATCTTGTGTTACCTTTAATTCAGCGTGCGTGTCTCTTGTTTACATCTTTTATTGTTAATATCTGCAGGCCAAGGTAGGTGTTCGATTGAAAGACTAAGAACAACTCATTTTAACTGCTTCTTATCTTTAAATTGTATAGCATTCTTCCTTCTTAATGAAATGAGCTGAACAATTGAATCATATCGGAGATCGGACACATCAAAATTTTCAAAAAACCTGTTGTGGTCTGCGTGTCAAAGTTTGCCTTGTCCTATATAGCACATCTACTGATGACTACTACTACTACTACTGATGATGTACTGATGGACACAATTTTCTTTTTTGTGCAAAGTCAGCTCAAAGTTTAAATGTAGGAATTTGAATTTGTGACCATTAAAACCCCATCCTATATAGCACATCTACTGATGACTACTACTACTACTACTACTACTACTACTACTACTACTAGTGATGATTTACTGATGGTGACAATTTTCTTTTTTAGGTCGGTCCACCAGGCAGTACATGAGCATTAAAAACACGACCAACAAGCCGTTTATCGCCACCGCTCAAATCAGCAACCGCGTCAACTTCTCGTTGGACGTGGATTGCGAAGACGAATTGCCGATCATTGTGGTGCCGCCGATGTCACAAGCGGATGTTCCGGTTCAGTTCACGCCCACTTGTCTCGGAGAATACAACCATTCCGCTACAGGTTTGTTACTCAAACTCTCGTAGGCGCTTTGAAGAAAATTTTTGATTTTGAGATATTCGCCACAAATATTTGAATACTACTCATAAGAGATCAGCTAAATTCTGCTGGCTAACAAAGTTGGTCAGTAACGAAGTACTTCTACTTTTATGGATACTTAAGTATGTTTGGTCTACTTGCACTGCTTACTCGAGTGGTTACTTCTACTTCTAAACACTTTCCAGATATTTTGGTTCAACCAGGCCTGGAACACTACTTTCCACAATCATTTTCTTTTACTTTTCACTCAGTGTGATAGGGCTGTTCAAAAATCACTTTTTTTCAAATGTTGCTGGCTGCTTAATAAAATTGGTAGGTTACCTAAAAAAAAAGGCTGCACACCAATTTTGGCTCAATTCCAACCAATAGCAGCATTGCTATATAGGAAATGAGTTTGAATTTATTTAATGAAAATGAATATAAATTTTGTTCAAATTTTACGGGCTACTCCACGAAATTGTTAGGTTGTGTGAAAAAACGATGCGCAAAAAATTTAGCCCGATTCCGACCTGTAGAAGCGAAGTTATTTAAGTACAAAATTTTGGATTTGAGTATTTTCGGTGGCAAATTCTTTCACTTTTTAATATAGATCTACCCACCGTAAATGCTGTGATTTTATATCCAAAATTTGGAACATCAATAACTTAGCTTCTAATGGTTGGAATTGAGCCAAATTTGTTGTGCATCGTAATTTCAGACAACCTAACAATTTCATGGGGTAGCCAGTGAAATTTGAAAAAATGTACATTATTTTAATTAATAAATATTACCTTATTTCTTATGTAGCCCTAGTGTGCTTAGCCCAGGTGGGTGTCTGATTTCGAAGACTACTCCAAGTTGTTTCGACACCTTCCTATCTTTTCATTGTATCGCAGTCTTGTTGTGTATTAAAATGATGAAATTGTTAGCAATAAATTGAATTGAATGTTCCTTCAACTTCTACTTTGACCGCCTCTACTGGCTAGTTACCTCCCTTTTTACTTGTCGGAACATCCCGTACACAAGCATTTCAAATGCTTACATTTTGATTTCAGTGATGGTAAATTGCAAGGAGCTGGGAGATATGGTGTTCTGGTTGAGCGGGAAAGGTCACGTGCCGAAACCGATGGAGCCATTGAGCATGAGCGCGTTGGTTAACTCGCACACCTCGCTCATCGTGCCTTTTCAAAATCCTTCCAACGTGACGGTGTACGCTGACATCTTTATCACCGATTTGGACCATTCGATGAATCAAATCTCAGAATCTGTGATCAGGTTTGTGGCATTTGTTTTGTCTCTGAAACTTTGTGATAAAATGTCACTGATGGTGCTTTGTATGTTTATTTGTCCTGCTCTTGCTGATCTCAATATCTGTTGCCATTCTTAACAACAATACCTCCCCGTTAGTGTTTCAACAAAGCCGTTTTGACACCTTCCTATCTTTTCATTGTATCGCGATCTTGTGGTGTTTTGATTAGATGAAATTTTTAATAATAAACCAAACTGAACTGAACTAGTGATTCGGTAGGAAGTTTTTCATATGTATTTTACATTATTTATTTGCGGATTTGCGTTATCTTATTACATTATCACTCGTACTAGCTACATATGCGTTTAAGTTAACTTGGGCCTGTTATTGAGTCGTTGTTAATTGTAGCTGTCTTCCAAATTAGACTTGAGTCCATTTTTTGTGTCAGTTCAATCAGATTTTCGCACTTTAAAGATAATGTCATGTAGCTGTGTACTATTCTACATGATTCGAGTTATTTTAAAATAGGTGATTCCAGCAATCCCAATTCCAGCAAATTTCTTAAAGCAAATCTTCTGCACCACTAATAAAAACTGTTTAAAGAGCTAAGAATATAACACAAAGTCCGGAGATCTGCCACAAATAAGGTCATTGGGACACTCAAAATATGCGAAAGTTCATTTCTAATGCAACTAGAGGGCTCGTATCAAGCCTTAAGGTCATGTTCATGTACTTATTCGAGATATATCAGCTTTATAGCATTGGCGTGTTTTTTTTATCGTAAAACTTTATACTTTGTTCGAGAAGGCAATTGCTAAATCAACTTCCACTGTGTACTTCACAGAAACAACATCACGGAAGACTCCGCGTTCTGCCTTCTGCTAAAACACACCACCGGCATCAAACTCGGTCCCATGGAATCCATCGAAATTCCGCTCACCTTTTCACCAGATAAGGTAACAGTGTTCCCATCGATTGCACGGGCACACCGTGTTGAGCTATTGGTGTTGACTTGCGTTCAGATGAAAATGTACGAGGGAACACTCAGCATCTCGTTACGAAGAGAGGATGAGAAAGGCTGGGATGACGACGGGTCTTTTATTGCAGGTAAAATTGATATTCTAAAGACTGTTGATGTGGTTGTGGTAGATCGTAAGCCTTTTTGACAAATGCGGCCGATATCACGTTAGGCATACCGTCATCCTATGTTTTCCCTACATCATAATGGATTTGTGACGTCACATCATTATAAAAAATCCCGTGTCCACAATTTTAACTTGAGCATTGTGATGTGATATGCTTTCACTTCATCACAATTGATATGCGACTTCATACCATCGTTAAAGAGTCTCTCCCAAAAGTTTTGATTCAGGCATTGTGACATCATATGTGTTCACTACGTCGTAATGGATTTATATCGTCAGGTCATCGTTAAAGAATTCCATTTTACCCAATTCTTACAACCCCCTTCTCGCGAGTTGTTTACGTAGGCATTGTGACATATGTTTTTTTATGTTTGTGACGTCATATGTTTACATCATAAAGAATATGAGATGTCATGTATTACTCAAAAAGATCCAAACCCGTACACGTACTTTTCTCTGCTAAGGCGTTTCGAATCAAGCCGAAATCAGAAAGCGTCGGGACGGCATCAAATCCGTCCGCTGGCTCTACCCAATACACGGCATACCGGAAGTACACGGCGACGAAAGCCAGAGTAAGTATCAAAGTCACAATTTCCTTTCAAGGGTACCAAACAAAACCAAAACGCCCGTTCGTTGCAGAGGCGATGCTACGCTGTCAAGCGAGAAGCCGCATCGAAGCCCGACTGGAAGTGACGTTATCGGGGGCCGTGCCGAGCGCGTCTCACATGCAGGAGATGACAAAGTTACGTGCGGTGACGCCTTTGCATAAGCGTAAGAGTCCCAGCAAAAGTGCAGGTGGGATTGGCTGTGTTTGGTACCGTCAAAAGACTAATTTTAAATCTACTTTTTATAACTAAATCGAATTTGTAAAATGTTTCTTTGCTCTAATTTTAATTCTAACCTAATTTCTGATTTTCCTGTAAATCCTACGGTAGAACTGTATAGTGTGCAACGAGCCAAGCTTGCTGCGCAGACCTTTGCTATTCTCACGCTCATAAGAACGGAACATAATTTGATATTAACGGAACTTGATTCTCAATGTTCGGGTTTTCGCGAATTCAGTAATTCTAATTCTAGTTTGGGACAAAAACTGCGTGGCTGTGATGCTGATTTTAATCTAAATTGGAAATAACCGTGTATTGTGTAGCTATGATTTTAATTCTACTGTAATTTGGAAAAGACTTTGTAGCTGTAATTCTCAAAATAAGGAAAATGACCCGACTCGACTTTCACGGGACTCGGACCAAGTCATATGACTCGAGGCTGGGATGGCCAAGACCGACATTTTATTGTAATTTCGAAGAATAGTGAAGTAGCCACACTATTGATATTTTGTTTATTGGTACCGGTACTTGAAAATGCGACCAGAAACTGTTAAAATTGAGAAAAATTAGTATATTATGAATGCGAAGCATTCGATATCACCGAGCGGTGTTGTAAAAAGTGGGTTTAACAAGACTTTACCTCGAAACTGAACGGTCAACACAATAACTTGGACTCGGGCGTGAGTCATAACAATATTAATAATAATAATTGACTCGGTGGTGAATTGAAAGTGACTCGACTTGACTCGAGTCAAAACTATAAAAGTGGGCTTGACTTGTGACTTGGTTACGAACCTGGTGTTCTCAACAGCGTTTGTCACACCATCGTCTGTTATTTATATTTTGCCTTTCGCATGTGATCGATCTTTTTTCTAAATACTTTTGCAGGAAGTCAAGTTTCCGACGAGTTTACTTTCTCTGTCGAGTATCCCTCCGAGCATACCAAGGCACTTTTGGAGCCCACCCTCACTTTGAGTATCGTCAGGAAGGAGAGAGATCCCCATTCCGGGATCGTCACTCTCATATTTAACGTTATCTTTGCGCCTTTCAGAACGTTCAAGTGAGTGTTATTGAGTAGCTGGTAGGAACATTATGTGCTGGGTAATATTTCAGTAACAGTGTGCTTTCACTTTTGCAGAGGATTTGAGTATATTTTGCCTACCTGCACTACTTACTGAGCCACTGTAGTTTGATAGTTTTTTTTTTGCAAAACTATTTGATTATTACACTTTGGATTTAGTAGTATAAGGTTGTTTCGGGATATATTTGCATTGCTATTATGAGTGCAATTGTCATGACAACCTGGGGTCTTAAACTGGGGTACGCAAACCAGTTTTAGGGGACAGTGAAAAGGGGCGGTACGTCATCAAGAAAGTACAAAAACGGATTATCCTTTGAGAGTGGTCTTGTCTATAGTCAGCAGTAGGGCGATTTTTTTACCTAAAAGACGGAAGATTTTGACCTAAAAATCAAATTTTTGACATATTTTGACCTTGAAAACTCAATTTTGGCAAAATTTCGCCCTCATGTAGGTAAATTTGGTGTTTTCGCACAATGTTAGAATTATACCATTTATCTTAATTTCTGGTTGGAACTATCTGTCCTTACGAAGTAGTTTGGCCTGAAAAAACTTTTTTGACTTATGAACTGACAATTTTTTTTATGAAAAACTTTATTTTAATGAAATCTGGACCTACGAAGAATTCCGGAAGTTACATCACACATTATGGCAGACATTATTGAAATCTGTTGTAGTACAATGAAAGATACTTTCCTACATTCTCGGGCAGAAAGTGTCTGTCCCTTGCCAAGAATGGTGAAAGAACTTTCAACAGTAGCAGTTGTTGGCTGACAACCCTGAAGTTGTGTATGCGTACACTGCTGGTGACACAAGGTGTTGCTTCATTCTGACAATGTTGTCTACATCACAATTATTCATCATGCGCTTCTTTGTATAAGAACCTTACAATGCCCACGCAGTCTTGCTTCAGTTAGTTTATTGCGGTACGTTGAGCATAACACCATGTCAACCTATTTGTTTTATTTGAATGTTTATGATTCACAATGGGCTGTCTACAACGGTAGGTCTATAAAGTAGGCTACAAGCTGTAAAATGTCAAACGATAAGTTCACCGACAGTGCAAAATCTACGATACAAACGAAATGCAGGTTGTAAAAAAAATGACATGTCAAAAAAAATTGCCCTAGTCATCAGTTATCTCATTTTAGACATGATGTAATATCTTAAATACAGTTCAGCCTTCCACTCATCGCCTTCTGAAATGATGGGGGCAAGCGCAACCGCCCACAAAACTTGAAGTGGTCCGTGACCAAAATAGTTTAAAAAAAACCGCAGTGTAACTGAATGTATTTTCAAAAATTGGATCACTCGTAGAATGTAGTTTGCAGTCTTGAAGACTTTTCAATTGTAAATGCTGGAACCGCTCAATCAAATTCACTTTCTTAGAGTACTTGAGTACATTTCAAACTTTCATTTTTCAATGTTTTCTCTCGTAGTCAGTCGGTCTCATTTTATTGTGTGCTTATAGTGCTACTGGAGATTGTGTGCCCAAATCATATCAAGATTAAGATGTAATCAACCTTCATATATTTTTGTTTACTGAATTGTGATACTTTGCATTTTCCTATATAGCCCAATCGCCACTGATTTCTATCTGATAACGCTATTCCGTTTTTGGCAGGCACACGATAACTCTCACTGTGACATCGACAACGGGAGGAATGTGGAAATTCCCGATCATCGTCAAGGCAACGGAATGCGCCGCAGACGACGTTATTCAGATTCAAGCGGCGGGCTTGAAGAAGCCTTCGATAACTGCGTTCACCCTATTCAGCCCCACCAGGTAAGTGCTGTTATTCTGTATCGGCCACAGGTGTGCCACAACACTGTTTGACAGAATTCATTGGGAAAAATGACAATCCCCCTGTTATTTTCGTTCACGTATGGCAGGTTGCCTTGCATTCACTCACACATCTCCATGGCTTTTCTGTCTCCACAGCACCCTTTGACAGGGAAGAGCACTACTAACCGTGCTTGTGATGAGACTTGAACCAGCAACCCCATGCTAGACACTCACTGCATTATCCAACTCTGCCAACGCACCAACACGACATGTGTAGTAGATTTTATGCATTTATACCCCTGCTGAACCTTGTCACAAAGACATTCTATTCAAAATACACCAGCACCCTAGCTTTGAACGTGCAAGTTTTTAATTTGTGGTGCCCACATCGACATCTCGCTAACCAGGAACCATCCTTATAATTTCAACACTTTGTGCATATTTATACTTCTTCTTAAGGATTGTCACTTTGTTATGTGAAAAATGACTTCTGCCTATTCCGATCATCACTGTACCTAGCCCCAGGAAACATGCTAGTCCCGAGATTTGAACCAGGGACATATGGATTCCTTGCAGGGTGCATTAGCCAACTTTACCAGCTCACCAACCTGCCACAATTGGTCGATTTCATGTCTTTACAATGCTACGTGAGCTTTTCAAGGCCCCGGAGCACAACCCTTCTCGTGCTCCGTGTTAATCCTGAGCTCAGAAAACGCGCTCGTGCCGAGATTTGAACCTTCAACCACTTGCCTTATCTCGCGTGTCATTGACCAACTGTTCCACCATCAATTCTTGTCATATTTGTTAGACCCAAGCCCCGGAAAGGTGCAACCGACTGACCGTCTTGGAATAGGCTGTGTATATCTACTGGAATTGTGTGCATTTTTCTAATTCGTTTTTTGGCACTGGTCTTCGTGAGCTTGGCTTCTTGGACCTTCCAGTGCCGCACCACATTTTTCACAAGGAACACACCGTCATTACTTGAATCAGCTCAAGGCTGTTAACTTTATCGTTTCACTCTGTAGGCTATTTTTCAACGTGTTCAACTTCCGTTTCAGATACCCTTCGTCGTTTAACGCTTTCTTCATGCCCGGAAGCGACCCAGAACTGACCGTGTTCCCGCAAGTGGGAGAAATGCTGCCACAGGGCACCGAAGGCACCAAGATATCGGTCGCGTTCACTCCGAAAATGTACGGCAGAGGGTATAAAGGGAAACTTATCGTACAGGTATGTCAAAATCTTAATCATTCTTTTATTTGTACATAGAATCCAGATTGAATTGGTGCTATTACTACCCAGTGTTGGTCAGTGGTGTAATACTTTCAACTTGCAATTAAGATGAAATTGTTAATAAATTAACTGATTTTATCTACCTAAGTAATTTTGGTTCATGGCTACTTGCACTTCTTCGACAGTGCTTTAAATTACTGATATGCTTATCAATTTTTTAAGCCAAAAAGAAAAAAGATTTTGATCAATTCACACCATTTTTGTGAATGAAATTGCCATGTTTTTCCTGCATGATGCAGTCTATCAAGTAATAGAGTTTTGATGTTCCAACTATGTGTAGCCCTGGTAGTCATGTGTGAATTCCGGGGCGTAACATTCTTACCTACATTTCAAAGGTACACATTTGAACATCAATTTTAGCCTGGACGGCTTTAGATGGTTACTATATTTATTATACCACTATGAAAGCAACGTCAGCGACTACACCGTGACACCGCTCTCGTTATGAAAACGTTATAAGCTTTTCCCCTTTACAGACTCTGGACATGCAGTGGACCTACGACGTACTTGGCACCGCGCCGGAATACAAAACACCTGTCGCCCAGTCTACGATTTTAGCTGGTTTTGGCGGTCGCTACACGAAGCAAACCATGAGGAAACCTCGAGTTAATTTCGTTAAAAATAACCTAAAAATCGTGGCGACCGCCGTTTCGTCTCCCGTGAAGGGAGCTCCTCTAACTGTGAAATTAACATGAATCTTATGATGTATAGAAATATCTAGGCGAAAGAATATATATTTTAATTAAGTAGTGTTTATATTAAAGAGATTGTTTTGAATTTGGTTGTACCTTTGTACTGTATACGCTTTAAAGCGAGAATACACCTTGAGAGGAAATGGATTATAAACCACTTGAGAAGGGTTGTAAACCAGCAGAAGAGTACAACAGCGGCGTACAGGACATGTCCTCTTTGGTGTAATGTGAATGATGGCCTCTCTTGTATTATTACAATTCAGAGAAAAAAACGGATGCCGCATAAAATCCACCACCCTGTGTATTGTCGTAGATAGAAAAGGTGATCAAAACACAAGTTTCTCAATGAACGCATCCAAATTATACTCAGAATCATATTGATTCTGGTCCCATAGTTCGCCCAGTTCGTTTATCAAAGCGCGTACACCTTTGCCGGTCTTGTCGCCCGAGGATTTGCTCTGCTTTTTGTCAACCTGCAAAATCAGAATGAGCTAAATTATCGACAAACACATTTACATGGTCGAGAATTTGAAGTTGTCAACATTACATATTGAGGACAAAATTACATCTAGATTTCGAATAATTGCTCCAAACAACGCAATAGCGATGGAAATAGTCAGAGGATACCAAGGCACGCATAATTCGGTCAATATTGATTGTGCGGTATATGGTTTTATATCAACGCTGCTCACAAATTAGCAATTACTTAATGAAACAAGCTTGTTTTACAATACAGACTGAACTTTAGAAGCTCTGATAACACCAAGAATTTAATTGACTTCAACATTGAATAGAAATATATATTCGTATTGAAATAGACCTGAATCTTTTAGGCTGACATCGTCAGCAATTAGTAGAAAATTGAAAATAAGATTGTATAAAAACAACCATATCACAAAAGCAAATATATCTTGGACAATCGCCTAGCAACCGACATTCTGGACACGTACCTTATTTATGACAAAAAGGTCCAGGAGCTGATTCGTTCCCATGCTCCGCAAATGGCTGTTGGCCATCGTGATGACGGAGTTGGCGACTTTCATTTTGAATTCCTGCAAGCTCATTATCTTCTCTTCCAGGGTGCCGCGCGTGATCAGACGGTAAACGTTGACGACACGCCGTTGTCCGATACGATGGGCCCGGTCCATGGCCTGGGTTAAAAAAATAATTGAAATTTAAAAAAAATTAAAAATGTAATATTTTCTCATATCAGGATATTTACGGCAATTCCGAGTACAATCGGTCACTATCAGAGACTGGTTTGAGATTTGAACTTGATTAATAGGAAATCAGGTTTGAAGATAGAATAAACTACATTACAATACGAATTCTGAATCTCAACGACTGAATACAATTCGTAAATTAGCAAGTCAATTGATCCTAAAAGTTCTCACCGAAAACTGCTAGGTCTCCTGGAAACTATTAACCAAAGGCAAATAGGACAGAAATCAAAGCCACTGATGAAACATAACTACCCACCTACATAGCCCCATAACAAAACAGCACGGGCCTGCACCTTATGTGCAGGGCTGGGCAGATCTAGTGTCTGAGGGATTTGATACTTAAACGAGTATTCAACTGTCATTCATTATGACCAAATAGCCACAGCCAGCAAAGCAATATTTCAAGCGATCAAATTTGTACATTTGATGCAACCATGAGGTGAACAATGCCAAGTTACACTGATTTTTATATACATTATTTAAAATTTGCTGACAGTCATAACGATTGGAGACAATACCGCAATTGATGATCGAAACGCTAAGCCCTAATCGCGTGGCACACAGTCTGTCGGAAGACAACATACTTGAATATCAACGGTAGGATTCCAATCGTGCTCCACGAAAATAACCGTGTCCGCCCCGGTCAAATTGAGACCGAGCCCGCCAACTTTCGTAGTCAGCAACAGCAGGTCGACGGAGGGGTCGGTGTTGAACCTGCAAAGCACGGGTTAAAATTACATGATAAACGACAGTCTGCGGAGAGAAATGGGGCATATCACACCACGGGAGGGGGTGGATGGCGTATTTGCCTGTCCCAAGGCGTTGTGATGACATCTTTGTTTGCTACATCACGATGAATCAGTTACGGCGCATAGTTTGCAAAAAATTTCTACCAAAACTTCTTAACATTTGTTGTGTATTGTTACAGCAGTAATGCAGTGACTACTAGATTATTTCACTGCATTTCTGATGTTCACTACTAATGAGAGTTAGCTGAAAAGCTTTCAGTAAATAAATTACCAATATGAAGTTGTTGCTACCCCTAATTCGGTACCCCGCATGGCTTGATGAATAATATTCACGTGCAAGTTCGGTGTGCGTATAATTTCGTGATTTGTGTGAATTGTTTTCCTTTCATTAGTCCAGTAGAGTTTCGATAAAACGCGGGAGACCAGGCTAATTCAGAGACATAATTTGCGGGCCGCACACCATTCGACTCATCTTTTACAGAGACCGCAGGTTCCAGCTCAGAGGAACACAGGACTCACCTTGAAACGATGTTGTGTCTCTGATTGGCGGCTACCGACCCGTCCAGTCTCAAGAACGAGACCTTCTTCATGTGCTTCTTGAGCAGGTCGTGCTGGACGATGTCCAGCATGCTCTTGTGCTGGCAGAATATCAACGCTCGGTGATGCGTCATCAGCGACGTCAGGCAGTTTGTCTTTGGCACTGCAGAGAAAGGAAACGTTGACGGACGCGAGATAGATTGTCATTAAATTTACTAACTCAACTGCCGAAGTCTCGCAGGCATCCCCCGACAAGCTACACGGTATTCAAGTTTACTCAAGACTTTTCCGATTGGAACATAATGCACGACAATCTCATGACTCGTCCTAACGGTACATTCTATTTCGTCTCGAAAACCATTAAAGTTAGGGTTACCATATTATGAGTTCCAAAAAACAGGACACTTAACAAATCACAAAAGATGAAGTAGCATTCATTATTACGGGGAATTTGAAAATTTTACTCCTACCATTGATGTCTTGACTAAAAAAAGGTCATTTTTCTGATTCTACTCCCGAATGACCCTCCCCACGTATAATGGGTTGGTGGTGACCTGTTCTTTTTTAGTCGACCTTGCCGTCTCAATCCAGATTTCACGTACATTATGGCATTTTTTAGTTGTCTCTGTACGATGACGTGGTTATCAAAGCTATAAAGGAAGACAAATTGCAAAAAATAAGACATTTGGGCGTCCTCGGAGGACATTTTATATTTCTTGAAAAAGGATGTTAAATACTTCTGAGGAAAGTATATGGTAATCCTAGATATAGTAAAAGTAGCAGAACTCCGCCCTCGAAATCGCAACAATCCCACGTTAGGTAGAAAGATGAGATTCGCCATACCTCCGATACCGCAGTCGTTCAGGAGCTGCATAAGCGACACAAGTTTGGCCGAATGTTGGATGTCGTGAAGGGACGAATTGTCCTCTTTGAGTTTGGACACGACCGCCTGATATTCGGGATGCGTCGACGTCAGCACCAACGACGGATGATTGCATACTTTTTGTAAATATTGCAGAGCCTGAAGAAAGAATCGGTATTGATGCGAAAGGTGACTTTTCGGGGGTCTTGACTAGGGCCAGACACGCTCGAGTATCTGATTTGGTACATTTCCGAGCCGAGTATGAAATTTGCACCCGAGTCGACTTTTCAGGTGCTCATGCAGTTAAGAGCGGCGTTTCAAAATGAGAGAATATTCGAAAAATTGATGACACGACGCACATTGTACCGGTAGTCAGATTTATAGGGGCGATTTCAAGTACCGTTATAAATTATAATCGGAAATGCAGCAAACGTCAAAAGACAACACACTCATAAAAAAACCTGAAAGACGTGACAGCCGCGATTGCTTTGCGTTTGATTGTCGGCGTGAACGATTGAAGATTCCAACTCCCTGGAGGCGCGCGTTTTCGCAAAATCTTCGTAAAGTTGAACCTGAATCGTCTCTGAACGGTCCGTATCGCGGAATCGTCCGTCAACAAACTTCGACCCCACCTGCAGCGTGCTGAGAGTGCAGTAGTAGTCTTGAATGATTTTCGGCGGTAGATCTTGCAAAACGTCTTCCTTCATACGCCGCAGCATGAACGGCAGTACCTGTTTGTGCAACGATTCCATGGCGATCACGCCTGTCAGAGAGAACAGCGATAGATCGTGATGTCATGTAATATCGTTACACATTGTCTGGTGGAAACCTGTTTGATCACGAGATTACAGCGGTTTAATTTGCCTTACCTTGCTCCTGATCTTTTGACGAGCTCTTGGCGTCTCTGCTCGCTAAAATCGGCTTCCCGTAGTTGATATTAAATTCCTGTTCGGACCCGAGGAATCCGGGCATTAAAAAATCGAAAAGCGACCAAAGCTCCAGGACGTTGTTCTGAAAAAGAGCGGGGTGTCGGTGAATGAGCATCGAGCAATAACAAATTCATAATCTTTGAATTATTCGACGTATTGAATCTGCGTATTCTATTCAAATTTTTTAGGATGTCCTGCACTTGACCAGCAAATCTTATACATACGATGCAAGTCTGCAACATCCGCCCATTCGCTGCCATCATACCAGCCACAACGCTGTAGAAATTTGATGACATTTAGGGCTCTTCAAAAATGACTTTTTTTCTCAAATCGTACTGGCTACTTGATAAAATTGTTAGGTTACCTAATTCAAGCCTACGCACAAAATTTGGTTCAATTCCAGCCAGTGGAAGCGGAGTTATGGCCGTCGAAAAATTTGGATTTGAATAAAATAGTATTTACGGTGGGCACCAATATAACAAATAATTAAAGAATTGGCCACCGTAAATACTATTTTATTCATAATCCAAATTTTTCGACCGCAATAACTTTGCTTCCACTGGTTGGAATTGAACCAAATTTGGTGAGCATCGTTTCTATAGACAGCCTAACACTTTCATGGGGTGAACAGAAAGTTTTCAAATTTTTTGTTATTTATTTTTATATAATAAATAGAAATTTTCTTCTCCTGTAGCAAAGCGGTTACTGGCTGGAATTGAACCAAATTTTGTGTGTAGGCTTAAATTAGG
>ATSW01004023.1:0-23654 GCA_000444245.1 Botryllus schlosseri
TTAGGCCATAATTGTGTAAATGCTTTCATAAAACATGTTGTATGAGCCTACAGACAATTACCACCAGATATAGCCGACGTATATCGATATGGGATAGTTGGAACCCTCCAAACAGTCGGTTAAACATTAATAGTACAGATATTACGTCAAAGGAGCTATATTTACCCTATATATTCAATTGTCAATGTCAATCCACTATGACGTCACAATTGAATATTCATGACGTGATGGATTAAAAAAAAAAAAAAAAAACAACAACAATACAAAACATATTTTAAATTAGGGCCTTGTTTTAAACATGTTTGTCTTAAATTGATTTTTGTTTTAAATGCAACCCTAGTTGTACGCAACGCAGCTCTATGAAACATCTCTGACACACGCGATTTCAAATTGGAGTGCAGTAATTTCCCCTGGGGTCGCATTTGCACTGCATTTGTACTGCTGACTACTCGGATTGCGAGGATTGAAATATATTCAGTACTGACCATTTCACAAGGCTGTGGAGTCGGTAAATTTTACCACCCACTCCAACTCCGACTCCACACATTTTTAATATGCCTACTCCGACTCTTGAGTCTCTAAACGTACTGACTCCGACTCCGGCTCCGATTCCAACAGTATGACCAATTTACTTGAAGAATTATATGCCGCAGTGACGATTAAATGACTATCATATAACCATCAAACATATGCATTATGCCAACATATGATTAACGATGCCATGCAAAATTGTTTCATTGTCGCACAGCTCGAATTATTCACTATGCAATTAACATGGAAGAATGCCTTTCTGAATATCCTTCTTTTTTCATATTTTATAAGTTTTTATAACATGTACTTTCTAATACCCCAATAAATGTATGAAGCATTCAAACATGACATATAAGTCTATCCAATTCAAGGACTAGGACAGTGGTTCTCAACCTTTTTGTCTTCGCGGACCCCTTTTGGACTGTCACGGACCCCGCGGACCCCCTCAAGTTTTCGTTCAAAATTAGCTCAATTATCGTGCAACCGTAATTTGTCTTATGCAAATATATACTGTGGGCTAGTAAGAAACAGTCACAAAATGACTTTTCCTGAAAATAACATCATATTATGTGTAGAAATTGAGTATGGACTTTTATTATTTCGAAGCGATTTTTGCAGCTGCATTTAATGTCTTCAAAATCCGCGTCTTCGATTTGATATGAACGAGTGCCGCAAATATTTCCGTAAAGTAGGCGCTGACGAATGTAATATTCACTCTAGCAGCTTCCGACGACACCTTTTTCTGCGTTCGCAGCATATATAGAACCAAAATTGAGAAACAGTTTTTAATAACGTTCAGCCTAGTCATTTCTATCTAGCTTCTCATCTTGAAATTATATTGGAATAGTGGTTACGTATATCACAGTGGAAAATGGATTTCATGGCGATGTTTCAATCCCTTCATTGGGACATTGAGTATGGGAAAAAATCAGGAATTTCCATTTCAAACGACCCCAACGAAATGGTTCTAAGCAGCAATATGTTTGCATTATTATGCTATTGGCAATTTGGCAATTAAAATGAGTTTGCACTCTAGGATATTTTACCTCAGACGACGATTCTAATGATGCGAGTCCTGCAGTTTCAGCAATTACCTAATTTAAATTATTGCTTATTAGGTTATCAATCACTTTACAAAAAGGTTTCGCGCACCCCCTGAAAATACTTCGCGGACCCCCGTATGAGAATCACCGGACTAGGACTTGCAGTCTTTCTTAATCATTTGTTCGGCCCAAGCAGCTGAGCTGCACTAAAAATATTATTAATTTTATCAAGTTAGAAGCAGCGTTTGGTTATATTTACATCAATTTTACAATTTTACGAAACCAGACGATGTATTTACTATGTCACAGTATCATGGTATAATTAAGAACAGCGGCGGCCTCTAGTTGGTTGATGAGACGCTGTGCCGATGCGGTATTCGGGACAAGCAAGGCGAGGTCGTCCGCGTAGGCAAGAATACCTACGTGGATAGCCCCACGAGTCGTACGCGTACGCGTTCCTTGCCGGGGCCGCCATTCAAAGAAGTCCGAGTTGTCCGGGAAGGCCGTTCGTAGCACGAAGTCAAGAATTATCACGAACAAGAATGGTGCCAAGGTGTCACATTGAAGCACGCCAGCCGAAGTGGTAAAATCTCCGCTTGGACCGTCATCTGTTCGGACTCGCGCTCATGTGTCAATGTAGAGGGCCATAATGGCGTTCCTTATCACCTCAGGAATTCCATAGAATCTGAGGATCTTCGCCATGGCTGGGCGCGAGACCGAGTCGAAGGCTTTTGCAAAGTCAACAAAGACAGCCACAACATTCTTTTTGTGTGAGCGGCAGGTGTCAATCATTGTGCGCAGTGCCAGGATATGCTCTGTTGTACCGCGGGATGGTCGAAATCCATTCTGGACATTCAGGAGCTTGGTAGATACTTGCGCACGTATGCGAAGGAGAAGTACTCGGTCGAACAGCTTGGCCGCGGTCTGCATGAGGGACCCTTATTGGCCTCCAGATCAATGCCAAGAAGACTGAGGTTCTGGCCATACCAGCTCTGTCGGAGAACGCCACACCAATTCAACTGGGAGAAGTCAGGCTCAAGAATGTCAAGAGTTTTATATACTTCGGTATTGACGTCGCGGATTCTGGAAAAGCACTGAACACGAGGCGAGCAGAGGCCTGGGGCGCGGCAAGACGGCTACATTGCCTCTTCCACTCAAGTGCCTCACCCCAGCTCAAGACCCGCATTTTCCGTGCCACTGTAGAGCAGGTTCTTCTCTACGGAATAGAAGCACTCACGCTGCAGCAAAGCTGGCTAAGACACTCAACGCCAACTACCATGCACTCCTCCGCTACGCACTCGGCATCCACCACCCGGAGCACATATCCACCAATGCTCAGCGCAAACTTACAAAAACGGTCCCATGCCGTTTGCTGGCTGCTGAACGACGCTTCCATCTAATCGGTCATCTAGTGCGGCATCAAGACGATCAACCAGCCGCCGCCATCATCAACCACATTCCGACGGAGCCATGGCGCAGAGGTGGCTGGAATAGAACCACATGGCGCTAGACAATAGAGACCAAGCTAGCGCAACGCGGGCTTTCGCTCGAAGACGCCCACGACCGCCCACGCTGGAGGCGCTTAACAAGGGCCCAAAACGGATTATCTTGATGTTCTTTTGTTTCCTGTTTTCTTTTGCCCTTTTATTTAATTATTTAATTGAAAGTCGATATATATATATATGGTATAATTACACAAAAATTACATCAATTTGTGACGGCATCGCGAATATGCATATTGCGATTTTCTTCCTCCATGCAACTGAATTACAATTTGCAAATAATGTCCAATTTTATCAACATCGTTAATAAAAACAATGATCGATGGTAGATAATAATTCTATTTTAGTTATTATTAGTAATTTGAAGATAGCTTTGAAAGCAATTGTTTTCATAATGAAGAAGTTGGAGTCGGAGTCGGGGTCATTTTTACAAACTCCGACCACGAATCCAGCCAGTATTTTTCCACGACTCCGACTCTGACTCCAATAGCGAAAAATTAGTCAAATTCCGACTCTGACTCCGACTACACCGAATCCGACTCCACATCCCTGCATTCATCGACCGGACATATAAATATCGAATGTTTCAGACAACCAGCGGCGGTCACTATCGTCCGAGGTTTATTCGCCGTCGATCTTTTTTGGTATCACAATCGACCCAGCCGTATGTAGGCCAAAACTTCATGTCTTTACGCGTCCCAGCGTAGTAGAGGTTGAAGTCAAAATACATGTGAATCATATCTACGAACTCGCTCGTTGCACCCTCCCCCTCCCGCCACTCTCACACACACTAAACCATCCCAGCGGTCTTCGACGGTTATTTTTTTCAGAGAATCGAATGTCGGATAAATCTTATCATGAATTCAGGCCAATTAGTGTAATACAAAGGTCGGCACATTTTTGCGATCAAACCATACTGTAATAACTACTTTTCTAAGTGTCTCGCTTTTAGGCTATATAGTAACCAGCCCAGTGACCTCAAATTCGTACGATTCATTCACAGGATATCGCGAAGTGCGACGAAAATTTTTGTTACAGGAAATTCAACAAATATTACATGCATGATGAACTATCGCTAGACCATACTTTAAGAAGCGCTGGATACGGCATGACATGGGCGTATGCATGAATTTGTGTACAGTCGCCTCCGCTTAATTCGGACACTTTATTTCCGGTCACTTTTGCTGCATTAAGAGGAGAAACGCATTTCAAATACTGTACTGTTGCGCAATGAATGAATGCAGGTGCAAAACTGCATGCCACTGATTGCATTAATTTATGCGATCGGTCCCGATTACGGTAGTGCAGGGAAGCGATGATTCATTTATAACCCTGATCATGAAACGAACAATTGATTTTCCGCCTAATTCGACCAAAAGTGAGCGGAAGCAAAGTGTCCGAATTAGAAACGGAGTCGCCTGTATTCCTATACTACCTACGGTCTATTAATTTGAACTCGTTTGGTTCGGATTTTATGTATTTAAAATCACGTGACGCTGCGATGGAAACACGCTACTGACTATACTGACGTATAGGCAAATCGAGTACGAACCATAGTCGTTACCAGTAGTTGTGTGTGGGGTTAATGGTGCTTAACCGCTATGGTCTTCCGCACCAGACCACTTCGAACGATAAATTAGAATATTTTGATGAGGAATATGAATTCTACAACAGGCTCAATAGCATGGTGCAGTGGTTCTCAACCTTTTTGTCTTCGTGGACCCCTTTGGGACCGTCACGAACCCCGCAGACCCGCACGAAGTTTCAGTTCGAATTTAGCTCAATTATCATGCAATCTAGGGTTACCATATTTTTGTGGAGCAAATTCTGGACACTCTTTAGTACCCACTAGCGGATTTCAAAATGAAGTATGACACATTGTTTGTCAATATGACGTCACACTAGCAAAGCCGTGCCCATCGACTAGAGGTGGTTACAGTCGGGATCAAGAGCAGCTATAATGTTATGTCCGTGCATTTATGTTGTAACCAGGACCGAAACAGCATTTTTTCAGCCCCCTCCCGTCTAAATGAATACTGATCTTGAGCCCACCATAGGGTAATCGATGCAACTTATGCGGGGTTTACTATATAGACCACATCTGGTTTTTCCGTTCTATCAGCATCTGGTCGATAAATTTTGTGAATGAAATCTGTCAATAATATTGGTTCTCCCGTGTATTACTATAAAATTTTGATCATCTCACCACCCACATGATCATAGTTAGTGGGAGAGCTGGTGGAGGATGACGACTTCGAAAATGCAAGGAACTTAATTATACATAGAAATGTCATGTGATGTCGCACTGATAAAACTATTTATGTGCCTAATCGCAGGTTGCACACATAGGCCTACTAAAATCAATGAACGTGACACTAAATTGCGCGCAGCGCGAAGAAAAATTTAAAGTGGCACTTATCTGCCCAAAAATAATATCGTTTTGGTTGATTTATGATAAAAATTATCATAATTGAAGCATTCAAAATTCCGGATGGTTAGGCATATTATAGAATTTCCTCCCGGACGCAGTTTGAACGGTGAGATTCCGGAAGTATGGCAACCCTAGTGCAGTCGTCATCTGTCTCGTGCAAATGATAACTTTGGGCTTAGTGATAAACAGCAACAAAATGACTTTTCTTGAAAATAAGATCATACTATTCAATCTATTCCTGTAGCAGTTGAGTTGACTTCTATTATTTCAAAGCGAATTCTGCAACTGCATTTACTAAAATACGTGGTGGTGTCTTGAAAATCCGCTCCATAGATTTGATATGAACAATAGCCGAAAATCCATTTCTACAAATATTGGTGATGATGAATGTAATGATAACGCCTAACGCTTCCGACAACACATTTGGGTATGATCGCAACAAATATGCCACCAAAATTGACAACAATATTTTTTGAATGAACATATAGCGTCAACCCTGGTCATTTCTATCTAGCAGCTTATCTTGAAGTTATTATGGAAAACATGGTTATGCATGTCAAAGAAGAAGATGGATTTTTGTAGACATTTCGAAGTCACCGTGATTGACCTTACTCATCCAACCTTTTTTCCACAATCCCCAACAAAATATCTATAATCAGCAAAATGTTTGTATCAGTAGGCTATTGATTATTCAGAAATTAAAATGAGTCTGTACAGTAGGATATTTCATCTCAGACGGTCATTCTGTTGATGTGAGCTCTGGAGTTTTACTAGTAAAGAAGCGAAACTGCCTCGTGATTTTCCGGATTTAAGAAAAAATTAAAATTAGGTAATCAACTATTTTGAGGCTTAGCGGACCCCCTGAAATTGCCTCGCGGACCCCCGGTTGAGAACCACTGGCATAGTGACTCACAATAACGCCCGTATACTGTCATGTCGACATGATTCCGTCGTAGCATGGAAACAAGGTGAGAAACTAATTTCGCCACCAACATGGGGACGTGATTATCTTTCTGGCCGGACTATGTTAATATAGCATTGCCAAAGATAAACTTTGTCTCCTTTTAAATAATGCCAATCATACTTTCACTGTGAACATCAATCATAAACAAATCTCCATATGTGACTCAGCAAAATATCTCGACGTCACCATTGATGCCAAAACGTCTAGGAAGCAGCATATTGAATGCACAACTAGCTCGGTGTGTGGGAATAATGACCCGTCTGCAATCTCTGGTTTCCAGATCAGTACTACGAACCATCTACTTCTTTCCTTTCCACTCTTACCTGCAATATGGAATCGTAGTATGGGGAAATGCATGTACAACATTTTTTTGCAGAATTCAAACCCTGCAAAACCGTGCGATACGGCTGATCTCATCCGTATCTTTACGTACCAATTTATCGCCTTACCACCGTAAGCATCGAATTTTGCGAGTTGACGAGCTACATCGCTTCGAAGTATCAAAAGTTATTCACAAATATTTTTCCAATAGTCTGCCTCCTGTGTTTGATGGCTTTTTCATACCTGCTAAAAATGTCCATCTATATAGCCCCACCCAATAGCAAACTAACTAAGAAATCTATCGACTACTCGGACCTATCATCAGGAATGCATTACCACCACATATCCGTGAATTGCCTTACAATAGATTAAAAAAAAGACTTACTTGATCACCTCCTGTCGTTATACTAACACTGTTGCCCTACCTCACCCAGACATTGCTTCACTGATCATTTGCTACAATCGTTTATTTTTCTTCGATTTTCCCTTTTTAACTAAACATTTTTTACAGCCAGACTGTTCAGAGTCAAGTGTACCTGTTTGATGTTGGTGGGATCAGACTAGATGACCTTCACGGTCTTATCGATCATTCCTATCTATACCGAATACTGTGCAGAGTGCATGCATATTTTCTGTACCGCCATCACTACCGTGTGTTATGTATTTTGGTCGGATGGAAATAAAGACTCTCTCTCACGACAAAACAATCGAAATATTCAAGGCAGAAATCAATATGAGCACGAGCGGTATCGCGCACTCTCTGTTGATCCTGTCCCGTCACACCCCCAGTGTCCTATAGCGATAGCGATCCCGCCCATTGCTGGTAACCGTTTACAGGATTTTGCAGAGCTCATCATTCAGTCGATCAATTCCGGTTCTAGATATACAAGTGGCCCATTATTCGTTAATTACAGCTTAAAATTTCTGCCTTTTATAAACAACGTTAATTAATGTCATATTAACGCGCTAACTTATATTGCTGCCAGCCTGGCAGTAATTCTGATCCTAACGTAATTCCGTTTGAAGAGCTTTTTTGATGTACAGAACTTTAATATAAAATTGAATAGTATATCCCTATGACAATGAATCCGTATATTATCGGCTGACACTCATCAGGGGTAATCGTCAGCAACTAGTAGATAATTGGAAAGAACATCGTAAATCAACAATCGTACCACAAAATATCACATCACCAGCATGAAATTTCGAAAAAGAGAGCGTTCAATGTACTATTTTTAGATGGTACATGAAGTCCTTTTGTCGACAAAGCTTGGCTGGTTATTTTGATAGAAGTCGACTCCAATAAGGCTCACAAATGAAAGTGCGAACGGCCCAATTACGAGAAATCTGTCGTCTCGATAATTTTTCGCACAAGCGGGTTTATCAAACAGATGTTTGCCAATGGCAGAATTTATGGCCTTTGATTTTTCAGCATCAAGCTTGAAGGGATGAATCCAGGGTGAGCTTTTCACCGAGCGTGACGCGCGTCTTCTGATACATCTTGGTACATGCTGTTTTATGCGGTTCAGCAAACGCTTTGACGTTCTTCCCACGTTCCGTTGCCAATTCCGTCAGCGAAGAAATATTGAACCGAGGATAACAGCTTTAAAATCATTGCATTTATTTTCTCCATCTTAGATATTGCCAATTTCCCTGATGACATTATCCCAGTTTACTTTTGGGATAACAACAAAATGAGATGGACTGTTAATTTCCACATTTTACGTTAAAGCAGTGTTGGTACGACTTGAGTCCTGACTTGACCCGAGTCATCTTTTTTAGATGACTTGACTCGCTGGAGTCACTTCGCAAAAGTGGCTAGATTTGACCTGACTCAGCGTATCAAAAATCTGGATTGACTCGTGACTCGAAGTAATATGTTCCGTTCAATTTCAAATCATCAAGTAATCGGTGTCGACTAAGTCGCCCTACCTTTAGGTACATGTTTTCGACACGCTGATACACCCTGTTAATAGCCAGTGATTCAACGATTGTGCGAGCTGGTTTTACTCAGCCTCCGTTGATATGTCACAAATACAATGTCCGCAAACGAAGTGATTAGAGACTGCGTTGTCGTCGACTAGTAGTATTCTATCTAGGGTTGTATTTGAAACAAAAATCAATTTAAAACATTCATATTTAAAACATTATCCTTGCTTAAAACATGTTTATTTATTTATTTTTAGTCATGACGTCGCGAATCTTTAATTGTGAGGTCACAACGGATTGACGTTGACAGCTGAAAAGATAGGGTAAATATGACTCATATGACAAAAATAGCTTCCGACCCCTGTCATAAACGGACCAAATATTTTTAACCAGTACAACATCGATATGCAGCGTATTTACGGTTTGCTGACATCATCTTCAGATCAAACATTTCGTGTAAGTGGCGAGATAGCGCAGTGGTATAATCCATAGTTGCAACGCCATTGGGTTGTGGCTTCGAATCCAACCGAGGTCGACTTCAGAATTCCTCCCTAAAGGTTGGACCTAAAGGCTCGACTCGACTCGATAGTGCCTTGATCCCAACACTGCTTTATGACTTACGAATCAACTGCATCGCTTTGCAATTAGATATGCGATCACGAAGCCACTGTAAATAATAATCAAACATACTCGGGCGGGCCCGTTGGTGTAATGACTTCGTTACATGATGATATTTCGATACCTCCTGTCTGCTATGTCAAAAGATATTGAAATCACCCAAACGTACTGAACTAAAAGACGCACACGATTTCTAATTGGTATTTCTTCACTGGCAAATAATTTTTCTCTGCGGGATGACACTTGCCTTGTGGGGTGCAGATTGCCAGGACGGAAACATTCGGCGCCGGACATTTAGGCGCCTATGGAAAATTAAACATATATCAAAGTTTTCGGTCAGCATAAGGGAAGTCCTTTCCGGCCAAGGTTTTCTCGCTGCCGATCGTTCTGGCACATTTCTCGGGGTCACATGTTACATGGTCTAATACTTCAGATGTCTTGGTGCATCGTGGCGCGTTAATGACCCTGTTCTCTAAATGACGCGTATTTTTTCTCAGGGCAAGGGTACCCAATAATGAAGATGCTTAGCAACATTTACTCGCGCCATGCGCGAAAAAAAATCGAATAAAGTTGCATAAATTTTCGATAAAATACTTTAGAATTTATGTTCATTCGCGAAAAAATATTGGGCCCCCCTTTGAGCTGTCCCCCCAAATTAGGGGTTTGGGTGTGCGGTAGTTACGGTCCTGGGTATGATACTTAACAGCCGAAATTCTTTTCCAGAGTATCATCACCGACCTTCTTGACTGTATATTTTGCGACTGATACATTTCGGATTCATGACTTTATTTTGAAATGCGTCAAAAAATGCAAACTGTTCTGAATGGCTGAACGCTGAACGATATCATTTTTCGCAGACGACACCTCTCGCCGTGCTCGGCGGCTTAGCGTTCCACATATGCTGGTTGCTGGGATCCCTGGACGTTCTGACGACGAGGACAATAGAGCAACACGCGTCGATGATGGGATAACCGCTGTACCACCTCACGTACGGAGCCTCCGTGTCGTTAGAGAGATGAACACTCTGCGACTAAAGCCAAATATCCGCCATTATTGCATATCATAGTTAGCCACTCAAATGGCTATAACCACAGGCACACACTTAGGGAAGAGCTTATTTGATCGAAAACTAATTGGACTTCTGTGCGATTTATTTTGTGCTTACCCAATTACATTAGATTAGTTTTCCCACATCAGATAACTGTTAGATTTACTGAATTCACAAAAACTAGGAAATTGAATTGATATCCGAATTCGAAAGTAACACAACAACAATCAAGTTAAGTTCATATGAAACTATAGTTCATTTAAAAACCATGAATGGAAAATGTAAGCGCACCATGCAAGACTGACTCGTTCTGCACCAGTCTAGAGTTCTCCCGTAGCATGTTCAGGAAACCAAAAGTTAGATTTGACTTAAAGCGAGAGCATCGAAACATTCCCCAAATTATATTATAATTAGATTATCGGCGTTTCGCTCATAATTAGCCTAATTAGAGTAGACAAGTGGAATTGTGTAATTGTCGAAGTCTGATTATACGGCTCGGAAATACATACGTGCGACCGGTACGTCAATCCCAGCCACGCGTTCATCTAATCATTCGTTTTCGGCGTTATCAAGCTTCTCATGTATCTCGTGATCATGTCGTAGTGCGACTCAGAATAGATCATCGCCGGTTTCCCTCCACGTGCCGCGCAGATCGGTCCTGCTTCTTCGAACCTGATTCGTTCGTATCGCACTTCCATCCAAAAGCACTTGCCATCATGCTTTACCAGACATAGCCCTGATATATGATTTGCTCTTTTTGAAAGCAGTCAAAGTATGGGGGGTTTGGGGTGGGAGTAGCGTATTTGTACGCTTAAAGTCTACAGCATAAATGGTTCACGGGTAGATTTGTACAAATTACCGATCTAGTTAATTCATGGTCATTTAACTACTGGTTTTTTGATTAGTTCTAGTTCCAGTTCCAGATTTTGAAAATAATTTACTTATATAAAAACTAGAAAACATGCTTCGACGTGAATCGTGATGTCGATTTTCTGTTGAGTGATGTTCTTGTGGCTATTGCTAGCTCAGAGTCATGGCTACTCACTGGTATAGCCAGAGGGGGCTTTGGGGAACAAAAACCCTTCCATGTCAAACTTCTACCCCGTCGTGTTGAAATGCTGATTATATCTCTAATATTTCTTAGTTCATGCATTTGCACTTCAGTAATTTATAATATCAGTTATTAGGTAGCTGTGTTTTAGTTAGTTAGTTAATTCTAGCGCTAGTTGTGAGTGAGTAGTTATATTCTGGTTGTGGTACTAGTTGCGCATTTTGGAGATCCAATAGTTTGCACAAGTGTAGTCGCTGGTTGTACATTGTGCTCCCACCGCGAGAGGGCAACTTCAGATTTCAGAATGTATAGAACCTGCTGTCAGATGCTGTTTTGCATCTTCGCGCTGGGTATTATTCATACATAAACACACCTTCTCTCTCCTCCAGCTGTTTTATTCTCTCGTTTGCTACCGAGAGAGCATCCGTGCATGACCTCAGGCCTGAAACAGTATTTGATATTCATGGAAGTCGCCTATCAAGTGTATAATTCGGTTTGATCCATTATGAATGATGCACCTGTACGCACTTCTTCTCGCACGACTTCTGCGATCAATTCGCGATCCGCAATGCCACGGGGCCCACGACCACCCTGATCGCCCTTTTCACCTTTTGCCCCCCTCTTGCCAGGGGCGCCTTAAGTAGTCTCGAAGGGAGCTTCCGGTGTCAGTAATTCGTTCGGACAGAAAGCTTGATGCGCCTTCCAGATATTCAAGCACCCGGATGGGTGTTGCGGTTGCGTTGAGACGAGATTCGAATACACGGTGGATGCGATCAGCAGAGTTATTGTCAGTGTACTCATCGTGGTTGTAGGATACCAATGCAACTTGAGAGTGCAAATGCTTTTTGATCACAAATTAGCTCGGAAATAAGTCTATTGTTATCAATTGTTCCTCGTCGTTACTATCTGTAGCACAAAATACCAACTAATATCCACAAATATAACAAGCCTATTCAGCGCATACATACTGGCGCGGAGCATGGACCGGAGTTGGATTTGATATCTGGCCGGATTCTTTCAATTTTGGCCGGAGCCGGATCAGTACTTTTTCTGATACGGCTGGAGCCGGATCAGTACTTCTTGATATGGCCAGAATCTTTATTAATAAGCATGACTTATGTAACTGAATACCTACCAACCATACTTCAGTAACCGTCAAGCTAGTGCGAAAATAAACGAGCCAAATTTATATATTCACGGAAGCCACCGTACCGTCGTAGGGCGGAGCATGAACCGGAGCCGGACGGGATATCCTCCGGACTTTTTAATGCTTGGCCGGAGCCGGATCAGTACTTTTTCTGATGCGGCCGGAGCCGTATCGGACCTGGACCAGATAATTTGCCGATCCGTTCCGCCCTAATATACATACACGCGATACCGGATAATTAGTGATATCCCCATATAAATATGTGATATTTCAAAAGAGTTTCCACATATTTGAGGTTTTCAGTTGGGGTGGTAATAGCTCAGGGGTTCTCAACCCTTTTTGGGTGGCGAGATAGCGCAGTGGTATAATCCGCGGCTGCAACACCAATGGGTGCGGGTTCGACTTCGACTTCATAATTCCGATACCGAAGTGTTGGAGGTTTACCTAAGCTCCTCCTCGCCTCATCATCCGCGTAAGCGGTGTCTTACAAAAAGCCAGGAGGTGGGCCTTGCTATAAGCCGGCAGTTACGGAAAATAATGAAGAATATCGGCCTGGTGCAAATGACCATAGTAGTCGACAAACACCATGAATATCACAGAAACAAACTACCACAAAAACAAACCCTTATTGGCTGTGGCCCATTTTCCGGTTTGAAAATGTTATGTGGGGCACCTCTTATAGTCGTGTTTAATCCGTGGTAATCGCCGTCACTGATATGCCTGCACACTGCCTTTTCACCTTTATCAGTTTCTATCATTACTAAGAATTAAATTTTTGAAATATCGTTTCTCGCAACCAGAACGCCGTGTCGAAGGCTACGGACGCAGCACCGTGGAAAATCCCCTATCGTTTGAAACATATATTAAAATCACGCAAGACACTTTCTCTTACAACATTGTCAAGTAACAATAATGGACTTCCCGGTACAGCCGATTAAATAGACGGACGGCCTTAAATTGCCCTGACTGAATCGATTTGGACATTTACTGCGTATAATTAGCTGTTTTATTTATCAATCGTTTCAACACAACGCAGCAGTTTCCTTCTGAACATACACCGCTCCCATTTGCTTCCAGCGCCCCCTTTCACCCCATTTTATAGTCAACGCACCCCAATCGCCCATTTCATGGCCATCGTCCCCCAGCCATGCTCGCAAACGCACCCAGGGGGCACTGACGCCCACTTTGGGATCCTCTGTTTTAAACCTAATCCAAAGATTCACGTGCTGCGCAAAATTCTCAATTCATTACGATTCTTTGTGGTTGATGTTGATAACACTGGCCTACACGATTTTTGCACCAGGTCTTCTTTGGGTCAACTACACATAATTTGGAGGTGCTGAATACGAATCTGACGTTAGTTTTGCTTCATCACGTCACGTTTTTGAAATATTATATATGTTGAATATTTCTACTTTTTCGAGGTTCTCAAGTAGATTTTGGCTACTTGCAGTACTTCCTGAAGTGGTAATGTTTTACAACTACTTGAAAATCTACCTGAACAGTATTGCGGATGAACTAATTACTTTTTCAATTTGGTTTTTGTAAAGTAGAAAGTAGTTCAGGGCTAATATTGCACCACTATCATTATTTTAATTGTCATAAGAAACGCTTAAAATAGCCTCGGAATCACGGTAACTGAGTACATATTTTTCGAATATTCTACCCATGGGTGGTGTCATTATAGTCGTTTTCGTCATATGAGGCGATACATCTTGCGATTTCGTATGTAGCCAACTCCGATTAACTGTTGAAAGTATACGACCACCCTCCCCCGACCAAATATACCTAGATATTTACTGACATTTAGTAATCCTCAGACCTTTCATTTCGTCTTCCACTTGAAATAGTTTTGTAATGTCTTAGAAATTACTACTTCTACTTGTAATTGAGTAGAAATGTAAGGCGTTACTTGTGCTACTTGAGTAGCAACGCTGATCACTCCGACCGACTCTAGTTCATAGTAAAATATTACGGCAAATCAGAAACCACCAAAAATGTAAAGCTTTTTGTATTTAGAACGGGTGTTTAATCATTCAAAACACTAACAAAAAGCCTCGAAATTAACGAATGCTAATCTCTGGCTCTGTTGCAGCATGGAAAGCGTGGTATTCGGTGTAGGCCACATAATGTCCTATGTCGAGAGGGATCGACTGTCGTAGAACCGACGCATATTTATTTCTGTTGTGACGTAACACGAATTCCAGGTTTCGTGTTGAGCTGTTAGTAAACAGTCTCCATTGATCTTGTTGTCTATAATATACAATGCAAAGGAAGCCCTTTATATCATGGAAATAAACCAAATGAAAAACAGTTCAGAAACGGCTTACCTCGATTCCGATAAAATGTGACAATATATGGAAACTGGAGAAGAAGAAAGCATGATAAGTACAGGTGGAGATTAATGATGATAAATTCTTTCACGTTATCGTGATAAGCACTTTTTTCTTTGAAAAAGCAGACATCCTCATGTTTCTTTTAATGTTTCGAAACAATCTTAAAGGGTCACATATTCTGCTCATGTACCAGAGTGAAAAATTCTCTGATACATAATATATCAGCAATATAGTGTTTATTGTTTGCAAACTTTTACCTTTTACGAAAGAGCGGTGTGCAGTCACAAAATGCATTGACAAATTAAGTCTGCAGGACAGATGTATAAGGATAGAAAACGTCTGGAATTAAATTAGATACTGATCTACTAATCACAATCTTTAAACGAAGAATGGTATATAAAGATGATAACTGCTACCAACTAAATATAGTTGCATCCACATATAAATTTATGGGTCGAAAAGAGGTCCTGATCGAAAGAATATAAAGAACCACTGGATTCAAGTTCACCGAAAACTCAGTTATTCTGTTCTACAACAACCCAGGTTTCATCATTATAGATGATCTCAATAACAATATTTGATCTGTTGCAGTTGTACGCTGACCGTAACGTCACTAATGAAAGCCGGAATTTGATTAATTTATGAATATGAGAAAAATGCATGCCGAAAAAAATCTGACGTGATAGAGCAATTATGACGACAGAATCAGATTCAGCCACCTAAAATTAGTCTAAATCAATCAATAAAATTTTGAAAGCAAATATTTTTGAAATTTGTAGACCAGTGTAATTTTATGGGTCGAAAAGAACTTCTGATTGAACGAAGATAGAGACGAACTGGATTCAAGTTCACCGAAAACGTATTCATTCTGTACTACAACAACCCTGGTTTCATGATAGGTGATTTCAATAACAATATTTGATCTGTTGCTGTTGTATGCTTACCGTGATGTCACTAACGAAAGCCGAAATTTGATTAATTTATTAAAATGAGAAAAATTCATACGGAAGAAATCAGACGTGATGGAGAAATTCTGAGCACAGAATCGATTCAGCAACCTTAAATTAGCCTAAATCAATCATCAAAATTTTTGGCGCAAATTTTTTTTTCGAAATTTGTAGACCAGTGTAATTGATAATATTAAATTGCAATTAAACGACCTGCCGAAGTATACCGTAAATCGACATCGAATACACGCTTCACTCCCAGTTTATTACACACCCTTTTCAGCGGCATACGACATATGACCCTGCCGGAATATTTGGTTACTTCAGAAATAACTTCCAGCGGGGCCTACGATAAGTTATCGTTATAAGTTATCGTAGGCCCCGCTTCCAGTTATAATCGAAATTATTTTCGCTGCTATTAGCCGTAGGTAGTCATAGCCGGGGGGAAAAAGTCGCCGTTTTCCCTCCCAGTTTCGACATTGTGACTCGATACGTGACACTATACGTAAGATTAAAAGCTTTATGTAGCCTACGTATAATTCGATAATATGAATAAATTTTTGAGCGAATAACATACCAAATACAACTAAGCTTTCCCTAATTCAGCAATTTTCCAAATGGCTCTCTTGCAAATGCTTTTGCATTTTTTCAAACGTATAATTATGCCATAATTGTGCAGAAACCTTCGAAAAGCATGTAGAATGAGCCTAAGGACGATTTTCACCCACTATAGTCGATGTTTGTAGTCTGATGGCTGAGAGATATTATCGCTGATTTTGTAAGAACCAACAACTGAGGCATATTTAAGTGAACGAAAGCGTATTATATCACAACAACCATAATAATGCGAAGTGAAACTATTGTTGACTTTGAATTTACAAGTAATCGTATTTCTGTCTACTTCTTAGAATCTTTATTAGCTTAGGTCGTAATCATGTTAAAAACACAAAATAAATGACTCGAATTTATACACTACTTTTGACTTTGAGTTGACATTAGATATATTCGGATTTCTGTTTATTTTTTAAAGAATTAGTGAAGTTTTAGTCGAAAGCGTATTATGTCACAACAACCACCACAATAACATGACGTGAAAGTTATTGTTGACTCTGAAGTTGCATGTAATCGGATTTCTGTCTATTTTTTAACATATTTACTAGCGTAGGTCGTAATCATGTTAAAAATACCAAAAAGGACTTGAATTATTACCTGCTTTTGACTTTGAGTTGATATTAGATATGATCGGATTTCTGTCTATTTTTGAAAGCTTCATTAGCTTAGGTGAGTGGCTCGCAGCCTTTTTCGACTAATCGCCCCCCAGATACGGGAAACCGAAAAAGGGGCAATAAAACGGTAATCACCCGCGAGTTGACTGAAAAATAGGTCAACTTTTCGGCTCGGCCTCGAAATAACACTTTTACAGCTAAAACTTTCGTGAGTTAACTGAAAAAAGGTCAATACACCGACTTGACTGCAATATAGCCGTCTTAGCGTGCCATCACCTTCTTCGTTATTTTCGCCGAGTATCGCCCCATTCTCCCGTTTCTCCCCCTCCATATCCCCCCTTCGTCACCCCTTCCCTGAACCACCAAATCGCGATATTGCCCACGTTGGAAACCATTGGCTTAGGTCGTAATCATGTTAAAAATACAAAAAATGACTTCAAAAATTAACTACTCTTTACTTCGAGTTGACATTATGTATCATCGAATTTATGTTTATTTTTTAAAGATTTATAGAAGTTTCGGTCGTAATTATCAATATTCCCTGATATGATGTGTCTCCATGCATTGGAGATGACGTTACCATTGATCATTGACGTCATTTCCAAACATCCGATATTCCTATCGTCGGATGGTTTAGCCATGTTATCCCCAACTGTTCTTTCTAACTTAAACTGAGGTTTGTTTATCTATTTGGTAGAAGGCGTGTTACGTCACAGCGAATATAAAAAGATTAGTATCGTTCACTTTGAACCGAATTTACATACAATCGGACTACTGGTAATGTTTTTAAAGATTTAGGAAATATTTGATGGTAATTCTGAACATTATCTCTGATTAGGTATCTCAATGCATTGTAAGTTTCCTTTCCGTCCGGCATTGTTATCATTTCTAAATTCGTTATCAACCTATCCTATAGCCTGATGCATATATGTTTAGTCATGCTATTGCTAATAATGTATGACACAACAGCTGAGGCGTGTCATAGGAGTATTATTCTTTTAGATTAGGATTTCACTTTGACGGTAGAAACTCTCTGCGGGCCGATCAAAATGCCGTCGCGGGCCCATCCAACCCGCGGTGCGTATGTTGCCAGTCCCTGCGCTAGATGCTGGGCGTGATATGTTCATAAAATATATGTTTCTTCATTTTGGTGCCATAAATGTTGCAATCACACCAAACGTATACTCGGAAGCGTTATAGTTAATATTGCATTAGCCTCCATCTATCTTTGCGGAAATGATTTTCGGAACTCCTCGTTCATATCAAAACGAAGACGNGGATTTTCAAGACACGACCACNTACTTCAAGAAATACAGCAGCAAAATTAGCTTTGAAATATTCAAAGTCTANCAATTTATACATAAATAGTATATGATGTTATTTNCAAGAAAAATCAATATTTTNCTGTTTATCACAAGCCTACANTTCATATTTGCACAAAACAGATGAAGGTTGCACCATAATANAGCTAAAATTGAGANNAAAACTNGANGGGGTCCGCGAGGGTCCGTGACGGTCAAAAGGGGTCCGCGAAGCCAAAAAGGTTGAGAACCACTGATGTAGAGGTTGAAGTGGCGGAAAAGGGGGTTTACTTTAATTAGTATTGCAATTAACGGAAAACTACTTGAGTACTTCGAAAAATGCAGGTACTTCGTTATACGGACCACTTCCGTCTGTCATTACATCGAATTGTGTCTTGTGCATCGCATTGTACTAACACTAATGATTAGGGCGATTATTTTTGACATGTCAAAAAAAAGTCAAAACTATAGGTCAAAATTGCAGCGTTAGGTAAAAAAATGTCAAAATTGTTCACAAAGTCAAAACTTTTTTGCAACCTGCACTTCGTTTGTACCGTAGATTTTGCACTCTAAGTGAACTTTGACAATTGATCATTTGACATTTTACAGCTTGTAGCCTACTTTATAGGCCTACCGCTGTAGACGGCCCATTGTCTGCTCAATGTGAATCATAAATATTCAAATGGCGGGGGACATAGCGTAGTGGTCACGATAAGCGTCTACAAATCTGGTGGACCCGTTCGATTCCCGTCGGGCTCCTCTTTCCCCGCCGAGAAAAAGACCCGACGAAAGAAAGCTCTCACAAGGAATGGAAATAACTAGTAGAAAGGGCCGCGGCTTCAAAAAGTTCAACATCGAAAAGAACTGTGACATCGGGCACTCTAGGCCGAGGTGGATGTTAGATTAAAAGGATCGCTACTGATGCGTGTCATTCGACATCGCATTGTGTCTTCAATTAATCAGGTTTATTAATATTTTCATCGTTTCAAAACATCACAAGACTGCGATACAATGAAAAGATAGGAAGGTGTCGAAACAAACTTGGAGTAGCCATTAAGATCAGACACCCACCTTAGCCTAGGCGAAGTAAATAAGAGGCATGCACACTGAATGAAAAGTAATGCAGAGAATATAAGACGCAAGCGACAAAATGGGGTGGCATGTGGCGGAGGGCGAGGTCGAGGTTAGGTCGTGGTCCGGTAATCCTGAAGACTGGCTAATATTGATTTAGAAGAAATTGCTTGTATTTCGACTTGAATGCGGACATGCTCGACGATTGTCGGATAGCCGGCCAATCACTGAACTAAAGCATTAATTGAAGAGACTAACTGTAATTATAGTAGTAAAGCTATAAAACACATGATAAATAACAGTCTATCCAGCGTGCGAGATTGGTGTTTTCCTGTGATATCACAGGACATGCTTTCTTGGATATTGTGACATTTATTACACTGGTGTTATTTTTCCGTATCTTGCCAAATATGATGTTCCTCGCCTTCTCTATCTTAGCACGTTTGGTTACTTATTTCCCCCTAACCCTCAACGATAATTCTCTATCTCGCCATTAAATTGATTGAATTTGTAGGTACTACCAGTAATCAGGCAACAGTCCGGCACAATACAATTCGAACACCGAAGTTACGTACGCAATGAATATAAAGTATAAAGTAATATCAAATATCAACAAACTACGTATTGAAACAATAGCATCTGATGATATCCTAATTGATAACGCCGACACCATGACATACCTAGCCGTTGAGGTAGAGGAAATAAGGATGCCATCTTCGTCTAGTCAACAACAGACTTCTCCATCTGCGAAATAATCACTAACAGTAAGCCGTCCAGACACATCGTGCTACGCGTATCAAACTCTAACTCATCATTAGTAACATAACTTCAATCCTGCTCTGTGCTATAGAAAACTCAGGCCTCTTGCATTCACATGGTATCACGTATCTGCCAGGCTATTCCCTATGTCATGGAGGGGAACTGTCGCAGAATTTACAGGAAAACGAAGGATTCAAAGCAGGATATCTGCCACAAACCGCATCCGAAACCGGACGTTATCGTAATTCGAGAGACACACAGTCGTACACCTCGTCTACAAATACACGGGAAAGGCACGGAATTACGTGCGTCAGTAGGGCCGGAGGATTAGAGTCGATATTTTCGATCTGAGGCAGTCATGAAAGAGTCACAGTCGCTCATAAAATTACACAAGACAGTCTGTACACTGTACACTGTGCAGTCTGTAGCCATAGTAGCGACAACATTTCGACTCGCAATTGAATAGTACTGAAGTGATAATATCTGGTGAATTAAAATTTGAGATAACTTGATCTAAATCGATTTGCAGTGACACGAAATGACTTGCGACTTGAAGGAAGTAACTTGAATCCAACACCCATATCCCCGTTAGGTTTGCGCCAGACTTTGCTGCCGTAATTTCATTCTCATACCCATACACACTACTGGTGATCTTATCAGAAATTATTCAACGTGGGAAGCAATCGCACAAACATCGATAGGCGGCACGTTGTAATCGTATATCTTGAAGTGGTCACAGGTCAGTGGGGGTCAGTAATCATTATCAACAACTGCCGTAGTAACCCGTATCAGTTTATCTGCTAACAGTACAGCCCATATTTCACTCGTAGGTAGGTAGGGTAGGGTTAGATTCAAAACAAGAGGTGTTTTAAAACACTTAGTTTAAAACACGGACCTTCATAAATTGAAGTAAACCCAAAATGTAAAGTATGAAACCGTTTTTTGCAAGGGTGGCACTAGACTGGCATTTCGAGGGTTTTATTCGCTACGTATGGTCATGATGGTATTCATGTGATTTTACGGTAGTGCGTCTGCTGAATCAGGCAAAATTACCTTGCCCAGTTAGACGTGCCGAGAGTCGATTACAGTCTTTCTCGCCGAAGGCCGTGGATTAACCGACCACACCAACTCGAATAATACTCTTCTCGGCGACAATATCGAGAAAAGAAGTGCTTCGGAGTCGGACCAAGCACGTTGTTAACCTTGTCGTGCTACGTTGCTCATTTCCCACTGCAACCAGACGTAATACGAATTTACTGCGCCTCACGCAAACACCTAGCAACAGCGATACCTGGCCATCCACGCTATAACTTAATCGGAAAAGAATGATCGTACAAACTACGCGGTTTAGCGATTCCGCTCGTACTTGTCGCTCATGTATGTCGGTACTGGGGACGGCTTGAACTTCAAGTCAAATCGAACATGTTTCAAGGCCTAATGTTACCTCACAGGCTCACGAAGTTCTGAATCAGTTTAAAATTTAATGTTTTATTTATTTTATCAATGGAAAGGCCTTCAACATCTTGCATCTTGAAATAAAGGTATCAATTTTAATATTGGCCTATACCTGGCGAAGAAGCAGTGTTTTAAAGAAATGCCAGTTCATAAAACACGAAAGTATTTTTTCTTCTAAACTAATATACTGTATAGTTATGTCATAATTGTGTAAATAGTTTCGGACAAACATGTAGGTACATTGTACATGTAGTATGAGCCTTGGGACGGCTTTCAATAGATTCGACGTTATATATACGATATGGTAGGGTTACCATACGTCCTCTTTTTTGACTTTTTTGAAAGTGTCCCCCCAGGACGCCCTTTTGTCCTCTTTTTTAAGATTTTGTCCTCTTTTTTGAAAATGTAGGTCATATTTAGAGCAAAATGCGAGCGATATGCCGTAAATTAGCACAGAAGTGACGCTCCGGCTGNGCNANAAGTTGACCTTTTTTTTTAGTCAACCACCTAGCAATGNGGAGAGNAAAACGGTATTTTGAGCTCTGAGCGNAAANTTGACCTTTTTTTTCAGTCAACCGATCACAAAGTNGGNAAAATTCACCGATTTTTNAGAATTCTTCTCCGGNTTTGCAAGTCTCAAATTTCTGAAAAAGTGTCCTCTTTTTAGATTTCCAAAATATGGTAACCCTAGATATGGAATAGTCGGAATCCTCAAAATCATCGTCGGTTCAACAGTTCTGTGACAGGCCACCCATTAGGGGTGTATGTGTAATGATTGTTAGTTGCTATTGTGATGGTACTGTTATTTCCAGGGCCGCCAAGTTTCTAGAACCGACTATACGTAAAATGGACACTTGGTGGACACATGACAATGCATGTTCCTTCTTGTCTGAACTGGATGTCGAGAGGACACAGAAATAAAGCTGTGTAAGAACTAACGTGCATCTATTCACATCGACTATATTAGGCGGTCTTCCACAGTTATAGCTTGTCGTTATATAAAAGTAGAACGTAATGGATGTTCTGATGATAATGACCGCCGACCGTAAAATTGCTGCATGACGATGTTGTTGTTATATTAAATTATGGTGCTCATCAGCAACGGTCTTGTGCACCAGTCCGATTCTATTTGCATCATTCAATTAAATGTCTCTTCCGGTCAGCAAAACAAATTCGATTGCTGGGTGCATGACGATGTAATCTTAGTCGAAGATGTTTTTTGGTCCGTCTAAATCAGGGGTCGGAATTCTTTTTCGAGAAAGGAGCCATGTTTACCCTATATTTTCGATTATAATTCTTGAAGAACCATATAACGTCAATCCATGGTGACGTCACAATTCAGAAAACAACAACGATAAAAAGATGTTTTAAACAACGGCCATATTTTAAACATGATTGTTCGAAATTGATTTTTGTTTTAAATGCAACCTTACTAGTAATTACTCGTGTGGAGCACGCACGGTCTATGTATATAATATCTGACACTCGCAATGTGGAATGATGGTTACAAGTATATGCACGAATTGGTCAAGGATTTCGCGTCGATGGTAGTCTATAGCCTGTAGGTAGAAAGGCACTACGTCTGGATTTAGATTAATTTAAGTTAAAGGAATTAATGAAAATTTTATTACGTTTGTGCCAATGACAATCTTGGTTACAGAATTGGGGGCTGTGATTGAAATATTTTTCACACTGGGAGTATAGATCACATTCTAATAGCTTTTAGCTAGCCATTATATACTAGTTTTATTGATGTAACACCCGTAGAGGAATCGCCGGCCTATATGCGCTGGGGGCGGCATACGGTTGCTTCTCATTTCAACGTCGCTAACCTTGCTGTAATGGCATCAATCCTTTAATTGCGTGAAGTTCATTTTATTAATAAACTCAAATTTTAATGCGAAAATAAATGTATCGGTCGTTTATATTAGTAAACTCATACCAACTCCAACATTTGGTTGGATTGCCTGAGTC
>ATSW01004030.1:0-19524 GCA_000444245.1 Botryllus schlosseri
TTGTGTTTTCTCTAAGTTGTAAAATTATGCCATAATTGTGCAAATATACTTTTCAAAAAACATATTGTTGAAACAATTGTTAATGTTAGTCCACTATGACATCACAATTGAATATTCGGGACGTCATGGCCTAAAAAAACAATAATAAACATGTTTTAAATTAGGGCCTTCTTTTAAACATGTTTGTTTTAAATTGATTTTTGTTTTAAATGCAACCCTTGTAGCAATGCAGCTTCGTTTCGGTCGCATATGTTTGTATGAACAAGCAAATGTTTCAATACAACCTTTTCTCTCTTGCAAGTATTCCGTGAGCTATCATAGTTTTTCTAGTGTGGCGCAAGCTGCAAGAGTTTGGAAGCCACAGATCTAGGGCTATAGATATAGAGTCGGAAGCACACCTGGTGATTGACTCGCCCTGCGTTCCTGGATCTGTTTGAGCTTCGCAGCTTTTGTGACAGTTGAAATCAAAGATTTTGTATCGAATTCGGCATGGGCACTTGACGGATAGTGCATCCACTTGTAGTCCCGACTGTGGTCATTTGAGGCGGCGCCTGCCTTCGTAGGTTCTTTATTATCACTGTAAACCTCGCGCAATCCCTTGCTTTCGTGTTGCACTTTGATGTCAACCCTTTTCAATGGTGGCACAGTGTCGTTAGGAACTTCAGCACGATTGGGTATGTGCGTGACTGGTATTATAGTAGAGCTGCTTGAGCCGTTTGCAAATACACCACTGGAAAACCCTTTCGCAGAATTAGCCTTTACTGTGGGATTTGATCCCACCGCATTAGACGAGGTGGGCTCGTAGATACTGGAAGAATAATAATCCCAAGATGATGTTTTACGATGGAGAGGTCTCACACTGGCGATCCGATTCGGTGCACTTTCAGATACAGAGCGACCAGCCAATTGAAATCCAGGTTTTTTGTCTCTTTCGTGATTGGACTCTGCGTTATGAAGCAGGCCTACATTTTTAATATTCCCAACGTGCTCAATGTCAGACTTTTCGCGAGCAGCAATCTCTTTAATGTTACCCGGTGATTTACCAAGAGTATTGCCCATTATCGAAGTCTGTTCGAGAGGAGTGGCAGACGCCATTGAAACGGTCGATCCAGATAGAATTGTCGAAGGACTCTTATTAGTCGGATCTCGTTTTGTTTTTTTAATGACTTTGACCGTTTTTTCCACGGTGACCGTTTTAGTTTCATTATTACTCTCATCCACGAATTCTTCCACTTGAACGGGTGTATTTGACGACGATAATGGATCTGAAATACGGAAGCAATCTGAACGAAGATATTATCGGAGCGTGTTGTATCGGCATACATGGAGTTTCGACATTTTCGTTTTCACTTCAGATCTGTCGACTTATATCGAGGCCCAACATCGTTCTCTGCGCTTTGGAATACACCGTGTTTGCAGATCGCATGTCATATCCAATGGGTAACCTCTGGAAGACATTACGGATTCGAACTAGGCCGAATTTTAATCTGTGCCCATTAGGGCTCTTCAAAAATGACTTTTTTTCTCAAATCGGACTGGCTACTTGATAAAATTGTTAGGTTACCTAATTTAAGCCTACACGCAAAATTTGGTTCAATTCCAGCCAATTCTGATTTTAATAAAATAGTATTTACGGTGAGCACAACTTTAATAAACAAACAAAGAATCGGTCACCGTAAATACTATTTTATTCAAATCCAAATTTTTCGACGGCAATAACTCCGCTTCCACTGGTTGGAATTGAACCAAATTTGGTGAGGATTGTTTCTATATACAGCCTAACACTTTCATGGGGTGAACAGAAAATCTTCAAATTTTTTATTATTTAGTTTTATATAATAAATAGAAACTTTCTTCTCCTGTAGCAAAGCGGTTACTGGCTGGAATTGAACCAAATTTTGTGTGTAGGCTTAAATTAGGTAACCTAACAATTTTATCAAGTAGCCAGTACGATTTGAGAAAAAAAGTCATTTTTGAAGAGCCCTAGACTGCTCAGTGCCCATTGGTGTTACAGCAGTTTTGCTTGTGGTATTAGTGATGTTTTTATTTCGATTACTATGGTCATTAACACTAGGCCGATCGATATTCTTCATTATGATTGCGTATCTGCCGACTTGTAGCACGGCTTACTCTTAACTTGTTTTATGGGATCGCTTATACGCCGATCAGATGGCGAAGAGGAGCCTAGAGAAAACTACAACACTTGATGTAGTGGAACGTGCCAGTACGACTTTAAAGTGGTAGCACTTATTGCGACGTGTCTATACAATATACATCAAATATCACGCGGCGGTCAAATTCGATACTCCAAAAGCTAAAATATTCTTCATTCTTCAATTCGCCGCAACTCGCAACCGTATACTTCTATGCACTTTCCATTAGATTTCTAGGGAAGGAAGTTGATAGAATGAAATACTTATCTTCACCCTTGCTGAGTTGTGGAAACGGTAGCTTAAGTTTTCGACCAAGATGCATTTCGCTGGTTGACAGCCGTTAATTTGTGAATAATTCTATTTGCTCACTATCCATATTTCGACCATGCCACAGCAGCCAAGGGTAAAGTGCATGTTGAAATTACCAACCAGAGAATACGATTGCACTATAATCGTCCGTGAACAAACCTTGGTCAGGCAGGATTGTTGTTGTGCTTGAATATTCTGTCAAATCGTGGTCGCTAGATTCCGTTCCACTCTCCAATTTCGCCTCGCCACGTGCAACAGGCACTGATGTCCTGCAAATGCAATTGCGTAATTTCATTATAAATCTCTACAGCAAAAATATATCATAAATATATCATAATGTCCAAGAAATATAACTTAAACTTCTTGTCCAAGGGTCACATTTACCAACACAGCATAACCGATTTTCTATGATGAATATACATTTAACTATCTACCTTGTTGTTCCGGAACCAGGAATACCAGCATCCATCATCACCTCCTGTGGGACTCCCGAATCCAGGACCGTGGCTTCCCCTCCAATGGTATCCTATGATAAGGAAAATTATTCGTCATTTTTGTCAAACAAAGTCCATAATTCTATTCGAAATAATTCCAGTGATAACGCTAAACTTCTATCCATGTGCAAAAGTAGTTCAATATCTTAAATCTTCCAGACAATAACGGACTTCAATGCTACGTGTCAAACTGATAACCCTAATGGGGCAGTCTAAGGGCAAATTGGGGGAGATCAAAAACATTTTCAACAATGAAGTTGTCACGGAGGCACGATTGACTGATGAATACGCCACTGCATGTGCGGACAGACGATTCGTGGAAATATACATTCGCATATGGGGGTTAAACCTAACCATCCATTATGTAGGATGAAGTTTAATAAGTGTTAGCCAGTATGATCCCTCAGGGACGCGTCTTCTGAAAGAGTCACTGCTGCGAATCGGCGCTAAACGTTTGGCCGAAATGTATATAGACATTTATAACACACAAACCATATTCCTTTGCTCGAATCACCGATCAATATGACCAGAAGTATAACCGATAATGATAACAAATGGTAACAGTAACAAATTTGAAGTCCCCACAAACCAACTGTGAAGTTCGGTTGAAAAATTCGCGACACTCATTACGGCCACAAAAGTTGTATGCTACATTGTTACATGTGCAGTAACGCTATAGCGAACTCACTATTTTGACACTAGAAACACAACTACCAAACGTCGGTGCTGTATGCTATTTATCTCTCTATTGCGCGTTAGCATTGGGAAATTTCCTCTATTTTTTTATAATTGCTAATCAGTGTGATTACTATCTTGATGACCTTGTCACTAGTACATATCTACACACTAACGTAACTTTACTGCGTATCATAGCACGAAACGAAGATATCATAGTTCACATTTGCAATATTTGGATATTAAAGACACGCGACGCGTGAAATGGAGGTATATGAGCCCTCGATTGTAAACAGCCTGAAACGATTCATTCCTCAAAACTTACCTCACTTGTTGGATCAGAACATTTCTCAACTGAGCATCGTGAGTACGAGGAGCCATACATCACCAATACGCACTATGATTTAACAATGCACCTGTCGACGACCATCCGCACAGTCCTAGCGTGCACGCAAAAGCCTACCCCGTTAGGAACTAGCATGAGGCGATTTATTCCCAGCGGATAACTTCACATACAGCTATGCGGGGAAATTGGCGACGACTAGGACACGGTCTACCGAAACGATATTACGTCACCAAAATGACGTACAACTTGGGTCGAAGTAAGTTAGCGTTAGACTATCGTTTATAGCTCTGATGGATCATTTGCAGTTGGCTCGATAGAATTCAGTATATGCATAACCGTAGTATGTCGGGGTGAAGTTTGCAGTCGTATCTTTTTACTAGGGTTGCCATACGTCTTCCTTTTTCAGGTTTTTGTTAATGTCCACCGAGGACGCCTCAATGTCCCCCTTTTTGATATTTTGTCCTCTTTATTGAGAATTCAGGTTAAATGTAGGGCAAAATTCGACTGAGATACAGTAAATCAGCACTTGAGTAACGCTCCGGCGGCTATTTCAGGAGCTGAGCCGGAAAGTTGACCTTTTTATTTTAGTCAACCGTCCACGAAGTGGAAAATTTTACCTTTTTTTCAAGATTTTACTTCAATATTCTAAGCTTGAAAATTTTGAAAAAGTGTCGTCCTTTCCNNATTCCAAAATATGGTAACCCTAATTNTAACAAGACTATCGTCGCTATTACTCTAGGTTAGACCTACAACGCATGTTCTGGACGGATAGGTACGGACGTACGGTACAGTACTATATTTTCGCCGACGACAACTATAAGGAACTGCCTTTATTTTTGTCGTACCGCACAGTAACGTAGCAACAGACGTGAAAGCTTCTCCAAATTTTCTTTGGCACTTACGACGATGTAAAAATGTCACCAGTACCCAATCTCATCCACTCTTCCGTGCCATTTCCCTAGTTCTAAGGCCGGACCAATGGAAAAGCCTCGTGGCTGTAGCGTAGCTCTTCTCGGAGCCCGACAACAGCAGGCTTGGAGACAGGGATCCTGCGTAGCATTTAAGTATACGAACCAAAGATTCGTTTCCATTTTCACGCAATTTGTCAAAATGTCAATGCCACGATGGCTGCTGGAAGGTCTGGCTTAGTGACACATTCAACTCATACAAACTGCCGACTATTCGGTTCCTTTTGGAGTAGATGAGAAGTATGAACTAGTGGAATTACATAACGCGAAGACCCAAGTTAATTAACTATTAAAATAATCTGATTTTCGTGTCTCGCGTACCGCAGCCTCGGTTTCCGTGGATTGAGGAGTATGTTTCAGCCCACACCACGCTTCGGGGCGACCACTCGGCACTAACTAATTGACAATACCCTGCGTTAGTTGTCGACGAAAACTAACGCCCTTCAATGGGATCCATGTCTACGCTATCTTCGCTACTAAAATGTTAGCGCAAAAGCTCGCATTCCTGGCGATTCTTCGAAGACAAAAGACGTGAGCAAAGCGACATGCAAATTCAAGCATTATTCATTCAGAACAGTAAGCGGCATTTTCAATTTAAAAGCAATCAATATTATAAAACGTACAGTATAATATTTGTTGAGATGCAGTTATAGCTACCACCGTGCTAGCGATGTGCATGTGGTTACACTATTTAGCTTATCAAACTAATGAAATGTTGAACTTTGTTCGTAAATCATGTGGATATGAGAAGGGAATTAGGAGGGAGCAGAAAGTGCATACTTTGTGTCACCTCAACTTAGACATTGGTAGGATAGATGAATCTTACATCAAAATGACTGATTAAATTGAACTAAATTCGACCACTCTCCACAGTAATAAACAATTAAACATGTCATGTTTGTTAGCATTGCATTATCGATTATTTCTGGTTACGGGACATAGTCAGGAAACATCTACAGACGAGTGATGACCGTGTTTCAGGTGAAACGCTATAAAGCCGTGCCGTTATGTTCAGCTAAATCATATTTGTTAAAAGTACGAAATACCATAGGATTATTACCCAATACACCTTCACCAGACTACCCGCTACTATAACAGTGATACACAGTACATATGAAAAACTTCCTTCAGTCACATGATAGCTAGCAACTGCTCTTGTTGAGTGAATGGTCACTAGAGTTAGTTCTTTAGCTTTGATGCGTTCAATCACCAGCGAGCTTGATTGTGATGACATAATCATGCTCGAAGCATACACCATTTTGCGAGTGACGTGCTGATTTCGATGCTTTCAGCGATTCTGTACCTTTTGGCTGGTTTGCCGCGTTGCTCCCCGAAATGGAACCGGTTTGATGTATTTTCGGGGTGGCGGCGATGGCGGCTGACTTCCATGTTTATTCGTCGGCGTGTTCTTATCGGGAGAAAAACCTTGCAGTGGTTTGATTTGCAATGTTGTTCGTGGCCCTGTTTTCGACACCGGCCCTGAGTTATTCATTTGTACAGGACTCTTCTTTCCTAATGAGGAACATAAACAGAAACACACGTTACTTAATTCCGAGGCTATCACTTCATTAACATCGGGAACGATATGATTCAGAGGGTAATGAGTTTGCGAAACGAACTAAATGAGTTTAAAACGCCACAGGGACTTATCTTAATCCTTCAAAAAACCCGAATTCGTTATCTACATCTACATGGAGGGGTGCGAGTCCTAGGGTTTGAACAGTTGAACACTCTCTGAGTGTGCCATTTCAAAGGTTACTCATATAAATAAACAATAGGCCCGGATAGCAGATTTGCACAACTGGAACATTTACAGCTTTCCCCAAACTGTATTACAGAATTAGAATTATACCTACGCATTTTTTTCAAATTAGAATTAGAATTACTGAATTCGCAAAAACTCGGCTCGTTTCGCACTATACAGTTCTTCTGTAGAATTTTCAGGGAAACCGGATAGTAGATAAGGATTGAAATTAGAGCATACAACCATTTCAGAAATTAGATGAGTCATAATGAGCTATAATTAAACAATTAGGATTATTTAGTTGTCCAAATCTGCACGATTGACGGGAAGATGCTAACCGTGCGTGCCGGCTTTCACAGACTCCACTGTTGAAACGTCGCTGATTGTAGTGGAATCGAGCATGTATTCCTCTGACATTGAGGTGAAAGTGCTGACACTCTCGGATTCCGTCTCGTCAGCGGTCACAGACGTGAACCTTCCAGCAACGGGAGTGAAGACTGACGTGGACGCAGCTGAATATAAAACATCGGAAATGAAGCGACACGTCGGGACCTGGAATAAGATCTCACATTCCACGCTAATCTCTATGTACTGCATGCTTCAACAGACGATCGCTACAAGTGACGTGCCAAACTTTCTCTGGGATGTAAGCTATGCCACATCATAAAAATAGACGAAATCGACTACTGCGCGGCTTCAAGACAATGGAGTTGTTCAAAAATAATTAATTATTCTTCAAATTTACTGGGTACGCCCATGACATTGCTAGGTTACATAAAAAACGATGCATAACAAATTTTTCTAAATTTTAAACCGTAATAGCGAAGTTATTGGAGCACCTAAATTAGGATTTAAAAAATAGTATTTAGGGTGTGAAATTCTATCATTTAGCTATGTCAAATTCTGTTGCTAAATTTTTGTGAACTTTTTATTGTAAGGCTTATTTGCATGTCTTCATCTTTATAATTGCCTGTAACCAAGATACATTGCCGTATATTTGAAATGAATTTGGCAGCAACTCTGTTTACAGAATTAATTTTAGTTAACAGACGAAGTCACGTCGACAATTGCGATTAGCAAATTCACCAAATAAACGATACAAGTAAAACAGCACTGAAACACTGTGCCTCGCGAGTATTTTATCAATCCCTAGTTCCTTTCATTTCGCCTTGTAGTTTTGGGCGTTAACTCGATATAATCATATGGTAGGCTTAGTATATGGCTGACGACTGTATTCGACACAGCTGCTGTTACAATAGAGCACAAGGATGGCAGGCTGATAATTTATATTATCAAAAAATAAGTCTTTAAGATTTAAGATATCACTGTAACTTCATTTCTAACTTACCGCTTTTATCGCTCTCGGCGTACGGTTGCAATTTCTGTGACACCTTTCCGTCCTCGCTCTCCAAATCTTTCTCGATCTGCGATTCCCAAGACTCCTGCGGCTTCCCGGCGTACTTTTTCAATTTGTCGTGCACCGCCCGTTGGAAACTGTGGTTTAGATTTGCGGATTTATGCTTTAGCGTTGGTGGGGAACGGTTGGGAGCATATGTGGAAGGCTCTGGTCCCGATTGGACAGGGGGAGGAGGAGACGGAAGAGGTTCAACTGATTGCGGGATGGGAGGAGGCGGAATATAAGACGGCGTCTGCTTTGGATGTGAACCAGAGTGTTCAACGTTTGTGTTCACTTCTGGCAAGACTGAAGGCTTGGTATCGTTTGAAGATGGTGTAGATTGCGGGAAGCTGGTACTGTCGTTCATACCGTATGATTTAGTTGTGTCCGTCACTGTGGAATATCCCGAAGTCGATGACTCTACATTAGAGCTGCGTTCTCCTACTTGCGGTTTGTCATGAGTATTCTTCAAAATACTTTTCGGTTTCAAATCATTTTTAACGCACGGTCTCCACACGCGAGTCGGCGGTGATAACTCAGGAGGCGGGGGTAGCTCTTCATCGTGTTCGGGATACGGGTCTCGTGGTGTGGAGCCTGTTTCCATGGAATTTCGGACTCGATCCGCTACGTTTTGCACTAGAGATGGTTTTGATTCGTCTTTCTCAACAGCTTGTTGAAGATGTGCGTCTATTTTTTGTTGAATATCGTTTTCCAATAGCATCACCTCATTTCTGTCAGGAAAAGCACTCACGTTACTATATAAATCAGTGGTTCTCAACCTGCGGTACAAAGTCATTGCAGGTGGTACACAGAACATGCATTTCTATTTAAGTAAAATTACATTTTTCACCAATAGTTAGCGTCATTTTTTTCATCGAATGCTTAGATAAATGCTTTATGCGTTTTCCGACTCAGTTGCATCCCACCTAGATCAGCTTGTGGAGAAGAAACAATTGCAATCATCACATTAATTTTGCCTCCTTAAGTGTGTATTATTATTAACAATCATTATCTCGTGAAACGCATTTGTTTCGAAATTTCAGGGAATACGTATTTGCTAATCCGCCCACGTTAATAACCATAATATAGATTCACCATAAAGTTTTGCTTTTTGTTAATTTGTTGTTGCGCAAGAAAATCATAGAACCTCGAGTTGGTATATGCGGTGGTGCGCAACAAAATCATAGAACCTCGAGTTGGTATATGCGGTAGGAAAATGGTTGAGAGCCACTGCTGTAAATGGAATCGTGGCAATGTCGAAGTTACAAATGCAGACAGGAAGAGGGTTTTGGAACAAACTTCGATATATTAGACCTAAAAATAATGGAGCTCGTACTTGAATGAATATAACGTTTCCTGGATAAATTCGTGCCTCTTTGCGGAATTCCTTCTCATATGTATGAGGGATGGTGACAACATGATTTTCGTCTCGTAAATACTTTTCATGGTTTGTAATCTTTCCTCTTGCTCGGGAATATGATTTAGGAGATCCATCTCAAGTCTCTCCAGAGTCAAGGCGGCTGATGAATCATCTCTACATGATAGAGATAGTTTGTGAGAAGACTGCAATTTTCGAGAATACCATGGCGTATGCTCTTACCTATCAGAGTCGAAATGCTGTTTTACTGCGGAGAGTGTTCTGTTTGCGCCATACTGCCAATCATCACACTGAAAATGCAAGGATATTGGTCGCATATTGATGACGTAGGTTTTACCTAACAATCTTTCCATTCCTAAAGATATCATTGTTCAACTGTACATTCATGTCCTACGGGCATTAACCAGGGTGTAAATGAGGGTTGTAACAAAGTCAGAAAGTTCCGAGTCACAAGTCAATTTGACCTCTATAGTTTTGACTCGAGTCAAGTCCGAATTCAAGTCATGGAGCAACGGGCCGAGTCCGAGTCGTAGTGTGAAGACCAGAGGTTGTCAGTAACGAAGTACTTCTACTTTTTGAAGTACTTGAAGTAGATTTTTCCTACTCACACTACTTTTTAAGTAGTTATGATTTTAGACTATTTCTACTTCTACTTGACAGTTTTGAGTTTTGTAGGCAAAAATAAGCGTAGAATACCTACTTACTTACTTGTGAACCACCACTCCTATTTCTACTTGAGTAGAAATTCCGACGTTACGTCTACTTCTACTTGAGTAGCGACGGTGACTACTTTGACCACCTCTGGTGAAGACCCGAGTCAAATTCATACTGTTTACTGTTCAGTATCGAGTTCAAGTTAGGTTAAACTAACTTCTGTGAAACTCGTGGGTGACATCGGAGACATCAGAATGATAATATGCTCATTTTTCTCACTTTATTCAACAGATAAAAGACAGTTTATGTGTCCTGATATATAATACTTGAATGAAGTCATATGTAATATGTCGAGCCATGCGCAATGACTCGAGTACAAGTCGATTCAATACACAAATTGACTCGAGTCGAGTCATTTTTCCTTTTTAACCCTGGTATAAATCGTATTATACCGTACATCAGTGCGCATTGTAAGAGACACCTAGGCTGACTAGTTCGTTCTATTCTGTTGTAACCGATTGTCTAATATTGGACAATCTATTTAAATTTCGAACCATAGCTCTACGGATTATCTTCGCCTCACAATATGGCGACTTACCTGTGTCGCATAGTGATAATACTCTTCAAATGCAAGTATGGTGTCGCCAACTTTTTCCATTTTATGCTTTGCCGTTTCCCAAGCTTTTTTCAAGTCGCTGACGTCCAACTGTCGCGGGTTACTTTTGCTCATGCTGTTCTCCGCATTTTCGATAAAAAGCGAACACTCCTCGAACGGGTGCTAAAATTATAATACAGGGATATGGTTGATAGAATGCTTGAAAACGAGATGGCGAGAAAAACGTTTACCTGCATTTCTGACGACAATTTCTCGAATTCATTGTACAAATTCCCTGCTATATTCTTGCTCGTACATGATTCCAAGCTTAGGTTCAGGGCATTGATAGCTCTTTGGAACTCGTCGAGCTGCTGCTTTTTCTGTAAAATATCACACACGTTCTCAACAGACCAAGACGTATCTTCAAGATCAAAGTCTTATTTTCAATTTATTCGCTGATTTCCATGATCTCATAATCGGTAAAGAAATAAATCCGAACTCGATCACCAAATTCGGTACAGGAAACCAGAAATGTCGAATGATAGGGAAAGTTTTCGCAACTTTTTTACAGTTTCTAGCAGCTTCGTAAATACTCAGAAGTTATGTAGTATGGTGTTTTAAGCTGTTTGGAGGATTCTTATATTGCAACTTTTTGCAACCTTCCTCCATTTTTCATGCAACTTTTTGCAACTGTTTTCGATTTTTCACGCAACTTTTTCGATTTTCCATGCTACCAACTTTTTACTAGAAATATTTGGCTCTATATGTAAATAGGTCGCTTGATGATTACACTGTCGTTTTTAAATTTGAGGTCCTTTCAGATTTGAAGTACATTCAGGCTAGACCTCCGAATATTATATTTTCACTAGGCCAATTTTTTAGGCTATTGATTTTGTTGAAGTCGCCAACAATCAGTTTTGCTTCAGTGCCTTGGATACGGATCGATTCTAGTATCTCATACCCTAATGATTTCAAGGATCTTGTCCATAAATGCAACTTTTCAGTGCAACTTTTGCGAAAAATAAATGTAACTTTTGTGAAAAATAAATGCAAGTTTCCGCGGATTTGACTTCAACAAAAACTTGCCCTACTGATTACTTATAATGGACCACTAGCTGTTTTCATCGATTAACTTCAGGCCTATTAATAAATGAATGCTCGAAACATAACACGAAATGCTACCTTCCTGAGTTCTTGTGAGTACCATGCTGTATTCAGTTGATTTAGTAAAGTTTCTCTGTGAGTTTGCCAAAGGCTGTGCCAAATCTCACTCGCTGCAGAGAGTTCCATCGTAGATTTGTCGATGCTTGGACGATCGTCAGGCTTGTGAAGCTAGATGAACGAAAGTTTTATTCATTGAACCCAACGGTATAGCAATGACGATGCAGAATTTATATTGTATATCTTTATATATACACTGCATTTCAAATGTACATTGTACAGAAGGCACGTATAGTCGGAAACCATTGCGATTATAGAATTTCCCATCGTGGATATGGACTGCATTGCAAAATTGTGTGATATCAATTTCAACTAAGGTTTTAGATTTGAATTGTGGTGAACTGATATCCCGTTATTACTCCCTTGTGGTTGTAATTTTGCCTTATATAGAATTGAACGAATTGCAAGGCGTAAGTTCCAATATATGAAATTTACATCGCAATACCTAGAGCTAAACTCCAGCATGCACTCACTTTTCCGACTGAGAGCTGATTTATTATTTGATGAACTCCAAAAGCTCCCGATGTTATCGACTTCATCAACTCGTCGACGCTTGACTTGAGCCTGTCGTGGTTGCGCAGCAGCAGAGTGACGTACGATTCTTTCTTTGGATGGGAGAGTGCGCCTTCATTCGACGCGATCAACTCTTTTTGGTGGATGTCGTTTTCACTGTCTCGCAAAATCTTCCACAACTGTCAAATGGAATGTACGTATCAACATCAATAATATTTCCAATGACCGCCGCGTCTCTCATATGAAGGGTTGTAATGAGTCGACATTGTAACTCGACTCGAGTTGCAATTTGACTCGACTGTGCGAGTCAATTCGTGTGCTGTCTCGACTTGTACTGGAGCCTTTAAGTATGACTCAACCAAACATGGCCTACTAGCCATAGCCATGGACCAAGTCAATACGACTTACTCAAGTCTCGTATATCAGGACCGATAATTGAAAAACATGTATTTCATTTCATTCATTCGTTTGAATAAACAATTAAACATGCCTAGAATGGGAAATATTAGTGTATTACGAATCCGAAGCCTTCGATATCACTCGAGAGTTTTACAGAAGTGAGTTGAACCTATAGCTTGAACTCGATACTGAAAAGTATACAGTATGACTTGGACTCGGATTCGAGTCGACCCGTTGCTACCTGACTGATTGACTCCGTAATGAATTGAAAATGACTCAACTTGACTCAAGTCAAAACTAAAAAATTCAAATTTCAACTTGACTTGTGACTTGGAACCCTGCTCATATGAAATATTCGGCATAGGCCGACCTCGCAGAATGTAACGAGTGGTCGGCTAAGAGGAAGCTACAATTGTTAATTTAGTTTATTGGCATGGGCAGCTCAAAAGTTCCAGGAATTGAACCAAGCAACACATATCTTATGCAAGAAACGGCAAGGCTCTTGGCCAAATATGTGCGCTTATGCCAATGACGAAAGATGTTGTCTGATGACAGTGAGAGAATTATACCTGAGCTGAATCGCGGTGCACCTGTTTCGCGGTGACCAGGGCTATTTTATAGTTTTTCAGTCTTTCAAGTAATCCCTGATGCCTTCCCAGAAGCGCCCGGATCAAACCGTCATTTTCATCCGTAGAGTTCTGTGCTTGATGGAAGGAAGTTCTTGGAGTGCTGCTCGCACTTGTATTACCACGTGACGGTGGTATCCGTAAGCCCAACATTTCCGAAAGCTGTAAAAGTGCATCATTTATATACCAATAGTGCGCCGTTTAACAACGTACGGCAAAATGTATATTAGGGTCGACATTGATTTCTACCTTATAAAAAGTACCTCAAGCAACCTACCCAGTGAAGATATAGCCAGGACGAAAAATCTCAACACTAAAGTTCTCAACAATGATCATGATGCCACAAATACATTGCTTCGTAATGAATAAAATGGTGTCAAAATGACAAAAAAGAGAAGTTATGGACACCTTGGTACGCCCATGCCTGCATCCAGTATTCAGTAACGAGAAATTGATATGACCGGAAATTCTGGTTCGGTGAAATATCTTTCCTAATATTCACTCTGACACTAGAGTCGTTGGGAACGAATGTATTGGGAACGAATGTATTGGGAACGAAGGAGTTTATCTCTCCACATACCTTAACCACCTTTTCTATTTCTCCATGTATTGATTGTAGAATTCGCAATTTGTCATCTAGTCCCGCTATCAAATCCTGAGTTGCTTCAACCGTTTCCCCTAGTCGGACTTCGTTATTCACAAAAGTGGCATTCTCCAGGTCATCCATAGCTCGCATCAACTTTACGAGAATGAAAAAGCTTGTAATGTATAATGAAATCATAAGGGTTTGAGTGAATCGATTCTCAAGTTGTTTAGCCGAGTCAGTATCTACTTACGCGGTTGGCGGTATTATCGACATTTTTCCATTGGACATCTAAATCCTTCCCGACGTTCTTCCGATACTGCCAAGTGAGCCATAAATCCAGAAGTTCATCTTTATCGTCGTGCAAACTTTGGATGATTTCTCGTACGTGACAAGCCGCTTCCTCGGTTTCCAGTCCGTCATCTATGACGTTAACACAGGAAATATATTACGGACACCTTCTCTAAGTACAACTCCATATCAAGATCCTGTTCACCCTGAACTATGACTGCTTATACTTAGGGACATGTAGGAAGGTATACTTACGTCCCAGGTTGGATTCATAACCGCAAGATACTTCTGATATAAGTTCTGTGGTGAATTTCCATTGTGAATTGATCTACATGGTAGGCAAGTCATATCTTTACATTTAAACACGTCACTGCTTCGTAATTATATAAATACAATACTCCTCTTGCAAATGGACTTGAGGATTGTGACTTCACCCATGGACAATGGACATCCTTAGAATACCGTGTTGGTCCCCAAATCTGTACCTTGGTTACGCTCACCTCCCATGACATTACTATTACTAGATTATATGCAACTCATGCAAGATATAGCCGGTTTTACACATGAGTGAAGTGATTTTTCTAGCTCGCTTATCCTCGGTGAGATAAGCAACTATAATAATGCATATACGCACCTTGAACCCCGTCTTTTAATTTGTTCGCCACAATTTGCCCAGTGTCGATAATGTCCAAACACTGTTCTTGTACATTCTGCAGCTCTTGGTGAATAGCTATTCTCTGATCTTCCGAAAGGTGGTTCAACCTTTCATGCTGATCTCCACTCAGCTCAGATTTCAGTCTTGCCATCTCCAACGAAACCTGGAAGTGGAAATGGTGGGTGTGGATATACGTCGAATAACGAGAGTCGTAATACAATACGTTTTAAGCCTGTAGTATAGTATTCGCGGATAAAATCATCATACTATATCGCTTTATGAAACGCATCTTCGCCATCTTATTTTCATGTATTAGCAGGTACATTTTCGAAATATATGAGCTAATGGTCTTTAAGAATTCCATCACACGTTCAGACACATGGATACATACTTGCTTGCACGGGGGCGACTACAACGATTTGTTTTCATCATTTCAATACGAAATACATGGAGTATGGCCTACCTACACTATATAATGGTTGAGAAATTTTGATTACATCGCCGTCGTTCTGATGATAGTACCAAGAACTGAACCTGTTATCTGTATTCTAGTATTTTATAGTGTTTTACGTAATTTGTTTATAGATGTGGTATCCCACGTACCTTATTAGCATCTTCAAGAAAAGTACCAAAGTTCTCTCCCAAGCTGGTTCTTGAAGCGACTATTTTGTTGATTCTGGTCATATCTGCTTTCAATTCTTCAGCCCGATCACGCACCGACGTTGGGTGAGCTACACCCGCTTCCAGCAGGACGTTTGCCGTTTCGACTAATGATTCTAGGTCGGAATTCTTTCTCTGAACATACAATATTGTCATTAGAATGGATTAGGGTCACTATACGTCAACGCATCATCAATGAGGATGATTGAACAACATTGGCAAGAGACATTACGTGAGTGTTTGGATTCCTCGTTGTTATCACTGCAGCACATGTGAAAGGCCTATCGATTGTGTATGAAATTGTACCGTAATGATCATTTAGCTAACAGGTATGGCGCCTCGGCTCTGAATAGTCGCAGAGTTAATCCTCGTGTTTGCTGATTTCTTGTCTGAAGTTGACGGACTTAACACCTGGACATCAGCTATGCTATATAAGTCCAATCGAAAGCAATCACTAATTCACTATGTCCCAGATAACATCGCATGACATGCGACTAATACATGATATGGGTCGCTTCACTGGTTAGAACTTTTAACCCGGTGTTATGGAAGCCAGACACGAGCCTGTGTTTTGTTATCTAGCTTTCGTTTGAAGGTAGAACGAATTCCATTGAGTGATGACATTTCGCGTGCCTAGGTCGCGGTAACAATGATGAATATACTATGAATCCTGCGATCCAGAACTAGTTTTAGACAACCGTGTACAGATCTTCTAGTAATGTTACAATGGCAACATTTCCGGGTCGTAAGTTACAATCATTCGTTTGGAACTTTCGAGCTCGTGAAAAATATGTAGCTCCATCCCCGTGCACCAGCCTTGATCTTGGATACTTCTGCTATTAATTGTCTACTGTGGATGTAAATTGTAAACGCTGCCTCAATCTCATTAGTTTGACTTGGCATAATCGGGTACTTATGTGATTCGATTTCGCGTCGAGTAGTAAACCCGCAGTCACGTATTCGAGTATGATTAAATTTATACGCCATGCAGTTATGAATTATTAAGTTCCACTACGTGCCATTTTCACGAGTTGAAGAAAATGTAATGAAATTTACACATCACGAAAAACATTTTTGAATTTCTTGACCATCAGTATATCATATGCTATGAGCATGACATGCGTTACGATGCTATGCGTGTCGATCGCGACCTGACAGAAATGTCGTTTACCATTAATAATTCGGTATCCTCGTGCAATATGTTTTGGGAAACCAATCGAGGTTTCAAGACTTGGCATGATGGGTATACTGATGCCGTCTTCATAAAGGAACACGTAGTACATGTACATTGTACAATGTAGCGATGGTAGCTCTTTTATGAAATATCGTGGAAGGTCTTCAATCATTTTCAACTCGCTTTCTAAACTTGTTGCCGGATACCAGACGCAGTAAGCACATCCTAATCTATTGCAGTTCAGTCGACAAGTCGATATACCCAGCTGGAAGAATCTAGGCATCCTTTCCAATTCATGCGGCCATGGCCCACTAGTTTTTAGTAGGCTATGGTGCAGCCGGGTAAAATCGTTAATTAGACATGTTCGTTACTGACTATATTCAACGCATCCTGTGGTGGGAAAATATTCTATGTCACACACTTAAATATAACACCCGTTTACATGCACCTGCGAGAGATTTCCTAATCGCACTAAAATTGTCACTGACACACTTCGTGTTTAATCACGTCCGTTTGATGGCCACCACTTTATTGCCGTAACTGCTAACATATTTGCAATTCACAAGCTGCATTTCAGTAGGCATTAACATGCTCAGTGCTTTCTTATCCCTCAAAATGCTCGCTCTAATGCAAAACACTCAAAATTTTCATCCTAACGGAATCTTAGCATCGACCGTAATGATTCATTTCTCGGCACCGGTGACGTTAAGTATTTCGGACAAGGAATTCCATACGCAATGACGCACGCCCGCAAGTTATCGCAAACCTCCCGTAGAATAACACAGCGCGTTGATACACGCGTATATCGGCGTAACGTGCAGATGCAAATGGGGGAAGTCCTCCATATAAGGACAAGGTTTTTATCAAATTAGTCCTTACTATCCCCCAAAATAACTTTTTTCTGTTGTGGCTCTCTCGCGATAGTACGCTATCTGCTCGTATATTAAAGTCTACGTTTTGACAACAAACCACATATCGCTGGATAGGCCTACACGACTGTGTCAGAAAGCACACTCATCCTGTTGTTTGGTGCTAAAACACTTCTCGCCATTCGAAATCCCGTGGCTATGATAATTACAACCTGGTAAGACGATATTATCGAAAGAAGTATGTTACGAGGCTGCTTTGTGCAACAAGCTAATTATACGCCGTGACTTCAAATTGCCGTTATAAGCTCGCCGTTAATCCAGAAATAATACCATCGGCGACCTAAAGAACATTATACCGCTTCCGAATGAATTCCGACATTCTTCATAGGCAGAGGTAGGTTATACTCCTATACTATTATATTGAACCACGTTAAATCGATACCCGTCCTATTATTCACGATTCACATGTTATATCCTCTATCTCTAATGTACCAACAAAGCCTAGGCAATAATAAACAGTTTAGAAATATTATGTGTACGACCAGGACACACCTCTATCTCATTCGCCAATGCTCCGTGCCATTGGATAAACTCGGTGACTTCTTGCTTGGTTTCCTTGAGACAAGTGTATCTGCCCAACATCCCACATGCTTGCTGGGTCATCCAATCTGTCAACTATATGAGCGAAAATTGCTTGAGGGAAGCTGACTTGTGACTATATTGACAACAGGCAGGAATTGGTGGTGAGGTCGATAATAACGTCGCAACGCTGTGCAACCAACAAGTTTACGGTTCACAGAAGTGGTCCACAAAGTGGGCGCTAGTGCCCCTGGGGTGTTCGCGTCCTCGCGGGGGACGCTAGCTACAAATTGGGTGATTGAGGGGCGCTGAGAGCAATGTCGGACATACATTCATTAATATCTATATTTGTACAGTGTACACTAAGAAGAGACATATGAATATGTGGTCACGTCGATCGGTGTTGTACAAGGCGCACTCAATATGAAATAGTCACCAACGCTCTCCATAGATCTTCATTGGTGGCAATCTATATTGAGTTTTCCATCCAACCAATCGTAACAAACAGAATTCTTAGCCAGCGAGGCTTATTGTACACACATTTACAAGCGCCTATACAACGTGTACGGTGAATTTTTAAGAACGTAACGCATCGCAGTGAAGTACAGTGACGTTTGAAGGGAAATTGGGTTGAACGATATTATTCCAGATAGTGTCTGTCACGAGATTTCTGTTTAGTTGTTACTTTGCAATAACGTGCAGCCTGTTGTCTATGAATGTGACTAACCAAAAAAGACCATCACAGCCAACGTCGATTGTGTGAGCAATCAACAAAACAACTTTTGTCGGTGTTACGGGGTCTATGGGCGTTTGGTACCTATTATAGACTATTAGCCAAGGAGGCGTTGTGTGAAAGAGTTTGGGGAGCACTAGTTTATGGAGTCATGCCAATCTGAATAAACGAGGTGTATACGAGTCGAACAGGGAAATAGTGAATGGTACAACTTTGCAGTTTAGGATACATACAAAAGGTTTCCGGCCTGGTGTAAAAGGCCATACATGTTGACATACCGTGAATAGTGTGTACTAAAACAACAACCTAATCTTCTGCCTACGTTTGGTCAAGCGATATTATAGTATAATATATAACACATCACACATATTGGTGTCCGTATAAACGTACCTCCTGGCATGACGTGAAGAATAAACCAGCCATTTCGTTGATTTTCATTGCTTCCTGGCGGAACTTAAAAATTGTCTCCTCCAACGCAGTCTTACGGTCGTTCATTTCTGTAAACTTCA
>ATSW01004032.1:0-11753 GCA_000444245.1 Botryllus schlosseri
ATGAAGTGAAAATTGTAATATATGAAAAAGGTTCACAGTGCAGAACCTATGAAGGTTCTGTTGTGAACGCGAACCTTCAAATTCCCAAGGTTCACACACAGAACGCGAACGTGAACCTCGCGTTCACACCATCCCTAGTATATATAAGTAGGCGATAGTCAATGAATGAATTTTAACAGCAAATCGGAGATGGTCGCAACTCAATCACTGGGGTTTGGTTTTGACATTCAGAACAAAACCATAGAAAAGACGGATCACTCCAAACACCATCCGAAATTGGAAGAGGATAGCAATAAGCATGGTACCATTTGTCACATTGATCACATTTCACCATTCCAGGTTGAGAATCAGAATAAGGCAACTTGCACAAACAAAATAGTGACAGGTTTATCGTTGAGAAAGGACCTGGTTTTGGATCCACGACAGAGAATTCCACTAAATCGACATTTCCTACTTCAATCATGGCGAGGCACATTTGTCGAAGTTATTACGTATATACCACTGTTTCTGGATTTAACCCGAGACACAGGATTATCGCAGTGGCTATGGCGAAGATGCCGCAATCCCTAACGTTACCTTGCTGTTGGTCGAACGCGGCCTACTCAGCATTCCGATTGAACATACGGTTTCATCGTTATTTGCCGAAGAATTGTAGGCTTGAATTGTAGACTTATGAGTAGCGCCTGTTCCCGGTACATCTATTTTAATTTCGGGATTTTGTGATTATCTGCAGGTCCACCTATCCCCCTATTTTGGGACGGGAACGGCGTGTTCCGGGTGCCGCTGTTTACGTACCATTGACCGATTTTGTCATGGTCCGCCTCACTGAGCATAGTGGGGTTTGTGGTTAAGAATTTTCTTTCGGTCCGTCATTTAGTATTGTAGTTTGGAAGGATGTTACAGGATTTTGCAGCAAGTAGGATATATACAATACATGCCGGATATTTACCAAGTCCCCAATTTGAGAAATGTAAGGCAATCAGCATCATTGGAGAGTACTTTCACAGTATGGTTAGTAAGAATACATCTGCAGATTGAAAGGTGCCTTCGTAGCCTACGTTATCTAATCTATAACCGTTCTTCTGATACTCTTTAAATCCTTAATGCAATCGAATTACAACATGGCATCCTGTGTTGGGGGGCTGCCAGTAAAACTGCACTCGAGCCACTGCAAAAACTACAAAATAAGGTACTCCGTATCATAGCTAGGGCTCCACAGGGGCTTGGTGGTCCATCCAACAAGACGCTGCTGAGGAGAATCGGTGCCCTAAACATATAAGATATGCGGAAACTAGAAATCGCCAAGTAGCCTACATGAATCAGTTCCATTGCGGTCGTTGCCTCGAATATTCCAATGACGGAATCAAAAGCGCACAAGTACAACACACGCGCGTCCACGTGGTCCAAATATCATATGATCGACCGAAATTATCATTGCTCCATCAAATATGCCGGCCCCGATGTGTGGAACAGTATCCCGCCTGGCCAGCCGACAGTCGACGAGCATGTCTACATTCAAGTCGAAATACACCAATTAATACTAAATGAATTCTAGTCAATCTTCAAGATTACCGGACCACGACTGGCCTATCGATCTCGCCTTCCATGACATGTCTCCCCATTTCTTGTTGCTTGCTTTTTCTGTACAATCGTCTTTACTTTTCATTCAGTGTGCATGCCTCCTGTTTATATCGCCTAGGCCCCAGGCCAAGGTGGCTGTCTGATTCCCAGAGGTGGTCAGTAACGAAGTACGTCTACTTTTTAGAAGTACTCACGTAGTTTTCCTGTACTTCTTGTACTTACTCAAGTAGATCTGATTTTCGCTACTTCTACCTCGTAATATTTTGAGATCTACTTACTTACTTTTCGCTATTCTCAGTTTGTCAAGTAGAAGTAGTTCAATCTTCCAATCAGGAAGATAGCCTGAGAAATTTCGGGGCTGTTTTCACGGAGTATCAACATTTAATTTCCATAAAAGTTTAGTAAAGCCCAGAATTTTCGTCGCGCTTCGCGCGCAGTGCTGGATATGGAGTGTCCAGCATAATTTCACGAAAGTATCGGTGAATATAATTTGGGTAATTTAGGTTGGCGTGGTTCCGTTCACACCACGTTGTCGCCCTTCGTCCATATCAAATAATTCATCACAGTATATATGGCTCATCAAATCGTTTGAAACTGATGTTTCGCAATCTAGCATTTACTTGTCATATAGTAATCTAGCATGTCCATGGCGTGCCCAAATCTCGCAAAGTGGACTATGACTTTTTTTTAGTTTTAGAGCTGTTTTAGCATACTAACTTTGAAACTTTCTGGAAAAAAAGCATCAAATACATGTTCCGCTTTTAAAAGTAGTATTTATATTTCACTTTCAATTCCTAGTATCATATAGGCCTACACTGAGTTATAATTATTATCAGTTTTTTTTATCTGGATAACATAAATGTTGAAGCATAAAAGCAAGTGTAGTAATGCCTTTGATTACTGGAAATAAAGCTACACCATAGGGCATTTTTCCGGTCGACCATATTTTTTTATTAACGTTTACTAATCGCGCAAAGTGTTTACACCGTATCCTGTACAACTTCTCCGTAGTGCTCTTCGACTAAACTACGGGCCTTATAATATGGGGAATGGTGCCGTACCATGATATTTTCTAAAACGTGCTGTTCGAGAAAACAAAGGGTTAGCATCGCATTTCCATATCAATACTATCATTTCTTTCTCATGATGTGGACGAATACTTATGCTATCGAAAATTGAATGCCTGCTGGTATGCATCAATATGAATCAACCTCGTCACCTATCGCATAGCTCAATTTGCACCTTTTTACAATCCATGTGAACGAATTAGGATCGTTTTCATAACAACTTACTTACTTGAGTACTTTAAAGTCAGTAAATTCTACTTCTACTTCAAGTAGTTTTAGGTTGCTTATGGAGGAAGTACTTCTACTCGTACTTGAGTAGATATTTTCGTCGCTACTTCTACTTCTACTTGAGTAGATTTCTTGACTACTTTGACCACCTCTGCTGATTCCATAGACTACTCCAAGTCGCTTCGACAACTTCCTATCTTTTAATTGTATCGCATTTTTGTGGTGAATTGAACTGATAAAAATTGCTAATAAACCAATAATGATGATGATGGTGATGCAAAATAAATCAACGAAATTATGTTTGAGACAATAGTAAATTATGTTGATGTCGTCCTCACAAAAGAACTTGAAAAAGGCATGTTGAATACAATACTCCCTATGCTGAACTCATTTCGAGGTAGCATGTTACTGCCAGAATTGTGTGTTCCGAAGTGTGACCAGAGGCAGAATCAACATAGCTATAAGCCGGTCATTGCTCACGTATTCAAATTTCTATCTTATTCCAAGAATCAGCACAACCTTCGTTCATCCCTTATTTTGACGAATTGATTCAGTATGGCCACTTTATAAAATCTCAGTAAGGTTTCTAACGCCTGTGAGTGGCTGTATCATAAAAATGTGCCGAACTATGTATTGGTTTGAATCTACCATAAGATTTGTCCGACCAACGATCAGGTGCGGGACTACAAGAGAGAAGACTTGTGAGGCCAACCCCTACGCGCCAGGACACATTATGTTTTGGCCAGCATATCGATAGGCGAAGTACGGTGCCAAAAAATTGCCGGCGATGAAATCAAAACGACCGTCGCTGGTTGGCTAATACCTTCGATATTGATACGTCCGGTCGTCAAAATGGCTGGTACGGAATAGTAAATATTCTGGGTAGAAAGTCAGTACAAATGCGACCCGTGGCCAAATAACAGATTCTAATTTGAAATCGCGTGAGTCAGACATGCATCATTGAGTTGCAGTGCGTACGACTGCTGTCTGCGCATTCTCTATATCGTATACAATACGATTTATACAACGTATAGCCTACATGCCCGTAAAATGTAGCATAGTTATTTTTAAAATGCATAGGTTTGGATGTGTGAGGTGGGATTGTTCAGATTTGAATATTTTCCGGAAACCACGTTCGCCGTATTCCAAATGATAGTTTAGTATATAAAAACACTTTTATACGCGATTTTGGTCGTCTTCATCCTGATCTTCCTTCCCCTCAAAGCCCCCAAAGATCCACAGGACAATTCTCCTTACTACGGGATATGTAGTGTTGACCATGTCACCGTTTTATTGCTTTGTGACGTCATCAGATGAAATTGGCCGTGTGCAGATAGGATTTTGCAATAAATACATATGTTTTGAAAATTTGTACCTAAATGCAGTCCTATAAAGGGCATATGAATCTCCATTTTGCTCTGCACAACCTGTCCATCATGTTCATGGGAAGCATGTATTAGTCGCACGGTAGACATCGATGTGTTTTGGATCGTACATTGAAGAAGCGCGGTTGGTTGCAAGTCGAGAACAAATGCGGATTTTTCATGCTAGTTTTCAGTCAGAAGATATTATTTAAAGGTATGTAATGTCGGTAATACTTTTCTAAACTTCAAATTATCCGTAAAATACCGAGTTATCTTATTTTATGGTAGACTGCAATTTAGTTGGAGAAGAATGTATGAAACAATGCCTCAACACAATATTCTGCGCTTGACTTGTAGGTATTCTTGTCATATTCTACAGCTACACTTCGGCAACCTCTTTAACAGTTAGCACTTGTAACTAGAAGAACACAGTCAGACTTTGTGGTAGTGTTGGAGCGATTTTTTTTCAGATATAGCAAATAATGTAGAACCTGATATAGAGTCGGTAACTTGGAGTGACGAATACGTTCAGATGAATATGCGACCGAATAGGGACCAAAACATCAGACCAATTATAGTGAGCAGACCTGAATCTTGTTCAGAGTGGGCCCGGTAAACCCCTTCTCCGCTTTGTTTCACACATTCTTCATCAACTTAATTGCAGTCTACCATAAAATAAGATGACTCAGTAATTTACAGATTATTTCAAGTTCAGAAAAGTATTGCTGACATTAAATACCTTTAAATGATATCTTCTGGCTGAAAACTAGCAGGAAATATCCGCATTTATTCGTAACTTGCAACCAAACGCCGCTTCTTCAATGTACGATTCAAAACAAGTCGATTTCAACCGTGCAACCAACACATGCTTCCCACGAACATGATATACAGGTTGTGCAGAGCAAAACGGAGAGGCATATGCCATTTATAGGACTGCATTTAATTACAATTTTGAAAACGTATGCATTTTATTATGACATCCCATCTCCACACGGCCGTTTTCATCTAATAATGTCACAAAGCAATAAACCGGTGACATGGTCAACACTACATACCCCGTAGTAAGGAGAATTGCCTCGTGGATATTTGGGGGCTTGAGGGGAAGGAAGCTCAGAATGAAGATAACCAAAATCGCGTATAAAAGTGTTTTTATATACAAAGCTATCATTTGGAATACGGCGAACGAGGTTTCCGGAAATTTTTTCAAATCTGAACAACCCTAGTGTGAGGCTTGGGTCGCGAGATGCCACTAAACTCGGATTCGGGTCTCAGTCAAAATGGTTTAAGAATGACTGCTTTATATAATCGAATAAAAGCCTGCGTTTGGCTTATAAGTACGGCCCGCGAATCAATTCAGATGTTGATTGCGACCCGTCAGCTGAAAAGTTTGCCCACCCCTGAACTAGTGCGCTGTACTCCGGTAGGTAACTTTACGCTACAACTCTTGGTGAGTGTTCCAGATGTGCATTAGTGAGGCGTGTTCTGTTTCTTTTTGTGAAGTTGATGTCTGAAAGACTGATTCACAACGATAAGTTGAATCAAACACGCTTGCAACCTTCATAGCGGCTGCGCATACACCACTGTACTTTGCCGTGTCAACAAGGCACCAATAGTTTCCGGAAGCCTGATGGGCTATGAGGTGGAGGTCATTTTGCAGTGTTACAATTTCAATCTCACACTGTTCAGCATCCGGATATGACAGATTCCATTATACCGGACAGCAGCAGCGATTACTGAAAATTGGAAACATGGCACTAAACTGCGTTGAGTGCAAGAGAAACAAACTGTGTCAAAAGATGCAATACGTAATGGGCATACAGATATTGAAAATTTGCTATTACCTCACGGCGAAATGCTACCGAATAGTAATGTTGTTTACTACTTTGGCATTGTCCTGGACGTCGAGCTACCATGACGTAACCCCCGTCGCTCGTTGGTCAAAACCGTGGACATTGATATGCCAGCGCCAGGTCACCGAAATGGTCGGCATTGTTCCGTCCTTGCAATTTAAGAAGACAGTAGTACAAATGCAAAATAAATGTGACCTCTGATGAAAATAACGCACCTCAATTTCATCGTTAAGTCATGTTCTTGTCCCACCGATAAAATTGAGTATCAGCCTTATGCCGGTGCGCACCACGGAGCTATATAAACACGCTACATTCAGTGGTTTCCAACCTTTTATGGTCGCGACTCCATCTCCAATTTGAAAATGTTCCCTGGCGCAGATCAAAATTTGACTAACTGATTACTAAAAGAAGTCAGCACCTTTGCCCAGACTTACTCGCGGGCTTTTTTGGAAGCTGATTACGTTCAACATGTTCTCGAGCCCCAGAATAAAGGCAAACGACCCCCACGATTGGAACCACTATTCCACGGCCTGAACGACATCTAGGAATATACCGTTCTCGTATAATTGCGATTAGACTTATTCCGGTAAATGAACGTTGGTTTTATTAATATTTTATTGCTGTTTTGGCGAGGGTGGTAGTCCCCTTCATAAAATAAATAAAGGTTATAGTAAATCGCGCGTAGCGCGAAGAAAAATGTCATGCATCAGCATAAATATTCCCCAAAATAATGTTTTTATGTTGATTTACGAAAAAAATATGAGGCTACGTCAAAATTCCGGACATTTGGCATATGTTAGAAATTACTCCCGGAGGCTAATTTGAACAGTGAATTTCCGGACATGTCAGCCTATACGCCATGTCACTCGCCCAGACGATCATACTAGACTCGTTTACTAGAATTGTTTTCTAACTCTTCATTAGATTAAAAAACGCGTAAAACTAATTCACAGGTAATATAAAAGCATGGTAACGACTAATTGCCTACAGAGAACAATAAGAGTAAAAGGTAAAGATACAGCAAAAACCTTAAACTTGAATAAAGAACTAAACATACCCGTCAGTATTCGTGAATCCACGGATGGTTAATAATTTCATCGATCGTAAGCCGCGATTTTTCGTCTTTGCATAACATTCTTGTTATAAGGTCCATGTATGCATCGGACATATCGTACCCACGACGATGGCGAAGGTCGCATCTCATAATGTCTTCCGGACTTTCGAACGGGTCCGTACCTTCCACGATGATGTACAACAACACTCCTAGGCCCCATAGATCGAGGCGGGGTCCATAGTAGGAATGGTCCGTGTACCATTCTGGAGGGTAATACATCAGTGTACCGGAGTAATGATGTTCCCGGGGTGTCTGAAATAGGGATTAGCAATTGATTATATTACAAATCAATGTCATAAGTGTCTATGAAAGTTAACAATTGAAGCCTGCAATAAAATATTAACGTTGGCGCGTGGCGTCTTCACGAAATATGGACATGATAACAAATTTATTCCTGGATTGTGAAATATCAAATTAGCTTTTGTTTTCGATGTATTGAAATTGAAAATACTGTCCACATAAGTATGACCTGATGATAAATCGTCGGTAACGTACCTGCAACCTCATACCGCATCCAAAATCAATCAGCTTTGGTGCACAAGTGCGCGGATCCAGGAGTACATTTTCCGGCTTGATATCACGATGGACTACCCCGGATTCGTGACAGTGTGAAACTGCTAAAGCGACCTGATGGAAGACGCTTCGCGCGGTATCCTCTGAGAATTCGCCGCAGTCGAGCTGCGACTGCCGAATATCGACAGCGCGGTTCGGTCTTTCCATCACGAGCACGAATTCGTCTTTTTCATCAAACCATTCAATCATACCGATGATTCCTGCAAAATTAAATGATAAGAATGGATCTGTAAGCAATTACTTCAAGTTATTACTCGGACCTCTGGGCATAATCGAGAACCTTTAGTCATTCGATTTGAGTTGCGAGTATTAAAAAGAATAGTGTGACATTACCATAGAGTTGGTCAGTAAGTCGAACGAAGGACCGTTATTCTATAAAGTACTGAAGTAGGTTATTATTACTACAACTAAACTCGAGCGGTACTTATTCACTTATACTTCTACTTCACAGTTTTGAGTTTTTTTCCGTAAAACTAGGCCGAGAAACCTTAGCTTTTCTCACTACTTGCAAAGCGGTTCTTTTATTTCTATTTTAGTAGCAATTTCCTAAATTACGTCAACTTGAGTACCAACTACGCATGCTTTGACAACCTTCCTACAAGACTGCGATAAAGTTATTCGTTGCGCAATCTCGTTTATGTTGGTATCAAAAGATTCGGCACGAATCCAAGCGATAAAAATGTAGTAACATACTTTCAATATGCTGTCTAGATAATATCAAAATTTATATATTGTACCATATCATTCAGAGCTCAAGCGGCAAGTCATGAGAATCCTGGCTAATCATCACATGAAACGTGATCAAATCCAAATCCGTAAGATTTTCGTTATCTGTTTCCACTTGAAGTAGGTTTGACGTGTCTCGGAAATCGATTGGTCTATAATCGTAATCGAGTAAAATGTTCATTGTTCAACCGTACTTCTATATTAGAAGGGCTTCGCAGAGACACATTGTAATAAGCCCGAACATTTTAGGCTGACACTCGTCACAAGTTATCATCAGCATCTAGTAGAGAATTGGAAAGGACATGGTATATCGACAATCAACTTCTATTACTACACGAGTATGGCTACTCATATATACTCTGCTGAACAGGTAGGCCTACAAGCATGTATATCTTCGCTACCATGCGTATACATACGTGCAGCATATCGGCCGTAATAAACGTCAATAACTAACCTGGATGTTTCGACACAGACGCTTTGTGAAGAAGCTCGAATTCTATCGGTAACATGCAGCCTGAAAATCGAACCCATTGCGATACGTTGAACTTGGGTATAAATTTTAAGGCAACGGCCTTGCCGTCTGATTTCCGAGTCGCTGCAGAAAGAAATGAGACGTTAGATTGATCAAATCATGTGTGAGATATTTCATCGTAAGATGCCGCAGTATTTATTGTGGGGATTCCTAGACGTACGGAACTTTAATGAACAATTGAATAAAATTCATATTGTGATATAGATCAATAGATTCGGCTGAAATCGTCAGGGTAATCGTCAGCAAGTAGCTGACTCTGGCAAGAGTACTGAAAGGAAAATCTTATGCATAAAAATTTGAGTTATTGAGGCGAATATTTTAAATTATTTACAAATCCAAAGGTTTTAAAATAACCGTACGCCAACACAAATCAATAATGCTCTCAAAGATAATAAACCTAACTTCTTTGAATCGAATGTTGGAAAAGATAACTCACCGGCGTGGACCGTGCCGCCCCCACCCGACCCAATTTCTTCTTTCTCGTCGTAAAATGCCGTCCAAGGTGCGCGTTCTGACTTGCCATCAAGTGGTATGACTGCAGGATTCAGCTCTACATGCGGCGTACGTAGTAGGCGCCTGGTGCGACGTATCACCTTTTTCCCCCTCTTCAGAACTTCCGACGAATTTTCGCTATTCGAATCCTCAGAACTGCTGCTCATGATTAGCATCTTTCGTGGTCTGTTCACGTCGCGCGAATTACTGAGATCTGATGACAATTTCCTTTTCATGACGTAAGTTTGTATAGTCAGTAAAACAATCTAATGGTGATTATGTCTGCAAACCACAGAAATTTTGTTTCGATTAGCATATACGGCCAATTCCTAATATTTAATTATCAGCGGTGCAATTAACTTCATCCGCTCTAGACTTAAAGCCAGTCTGACGATCCATATTGAGTCCATATCACACTGAAGAAACTATCGGTATCGGCCATTTGCGCATAAGAAGAATATCGTCGATTTTTCCGTCTCTCAGAATGGTAGTAAGCAGTCAAAGAACTATAATATGTGACCGCTAGGCTAGGAATATTGATCAATTTCATATAGGGGAGATGTGGTACCGATGGATCAAAAATTACAAAATGATCTCTGGCCCTTAAATTATGTTCGTGTATTTACGTTGGTATCGTTTCACTCTATTTTGTATAGGACTAGTAATTAGCGCCAATCATTATTTCCTCGTGTGCCTTGCGTTGTATTTATACCCTGTGTTCTGTTGTCTCGTGGTCTTTCATTTAACTGCACTCTGGATCGTGTCGCCTGTCTTAAAGTTATTCTGCTGTTAATATATACTGATTTCATATTGCAACCTCGTCGTATTGAGTTATTGTTCGAACAAGATCAAGAACATAACAATCTTCAGCCGAGAATAGCAGATCTTTTGCTGGCTCGACACTTCGATACAAGCTCTACCTATCGCGGACATTTACATGAATATCCGCCTTTTCAAAAAATATTTATAAAAGTTTGAAATTTGTTGCTCGAACGTGTCATCGGTCCCCACCCGGTGGGTCCAAAGGCACACGACCATGGGACCTATGAGACATACNNTCAAAAACTCAAATTTGTTAANTTGTTTTGTTNTGTACTATAAGNTAANCTACAGCAAGCCAATGAAGNATGTTTCNTCGCGACCTTCAAGAATAAAATAGATTANATCAACTANAAATGTTGGCATAANATCATGTTTTGATTTACGNCTAAACTTANAAAATTANTGCCACNNACATATTACCCGCAAATCGACATTTTGACTTTCAAANACCTCGTAATAGCGATAAAACACCGCAGGTAACTATGATTTACAGCCTATATATATGTGAGCGAGTTTCTGTTATTAAGTGATTAGTTGGTCCATCTATTTTACTTGATTCGGCTATGGTACCATAGGTCTCCCACCCCATAAATATTGTAATTGACTTGAAAATAGTCCACTCGAGGATGGTATTGATTCAAAAAATATATGCCATTATATACCCTGATACAAGCCCTATACCTCACATCAAAAATTATGGCGGGTTGGTTAGTCTGAAAGGTGATATAGAAAAATGCAAATGTCGATCCAAATTTACTTTACACCCACTAAAACGTAAATCATTCGTCACAGACCCCATAACTCATGCAGGTCGAATATTTTTGCATGTGAGGAAAGATTGTGTCAGCATGTACTTGTAGACAAAATCACGGAGTGTAATCATGGAATTATCATGGAGAATTTTTCAAGTATTTTCGGTCCCAGTGATCCATCGGTACCACATCTCCCCTAGCTCACGGGTGTCCAGATGCACTTTTTCGTATTTATATCATGTCCGAGCATATAAATGGCTGTAATGCTATTTAGAGACACGCTCTGGAGCTTTGAAAATTCACTATAATCTGGATCCTAGATGACATATGCGTTTAATATCAGCTGATCATATCGAGGAAGGTGCTAGATAATGGTTTCATCAGCATCGGTCCAAATATCCTAAATCAGTCAGGCTCTATTCAAAACCCACAGTGCGATGTGACAAACAGATAGGGGTTGAGAGGATGCGGAAATGACCATGTGCGAACTATAAATCCAACAACCTGCCCGTCTCCTTTACCAATATTATTATATTAACGCCGAACATCAATATATTTAAGACGGGACTCCAACCATATAACAGTCGGTGCCACAATTCGTGCAGGAGCCTGCAGTTGCGAATTGTGATACAACATTCTAGTTGCCTGAGAC
>ATSW01004033.1:0-11379 GCA_000444245.1 Botryllus schlosseri
CCTTCCTCGAAGATCAACACGACGGCGAGTAAGCCGGAAGGCCTAGAATTGCAAAATCAACGAAGAACCTTCATGTTCTATATATTTTTATTCCGTTCCGCACCATTTTCTTTTCCTCGTTACCAGTACTTCAATCCACAATAAAAAAAAATTCTATATCTAATATGGATTCAAATTACTCATCTCTCGCCAGCATCTAGTAGGGAAATTATTTCAACAACAACTACAGCAGAGGTCTCAAAGTCAAACTCAAATGTGCTCGCGGCCAATTTCGTAGTTTTGATGACGCCGCGGGCCGCACCAGCAATAATAGAGATATTCAACGCAGAATTTCCAAGTAGGCCTTGTTTGACGGGAGCTTGAAGACAGGCATTCCACAAACTTCATGAAAATGTAATTTACTAGTGTGTTATTCACGCTTGACACGGAAAAAATCATATTTCGAATATTTGAATAAAATTGTTTTATGCCGGGCATTATTTGTTCAAATATTGAGTTATAGACATCATGCGAGAGGATGAATCATGATCATGACAAGGTCAAACTGTCGAGTTATAATATTGCAGCTAGTGGACCTTTGACGTGCCACAATTTTATGTAGATAGCAGAGCATTTTCGCGGTGTAGCCTAATCCGGGTAATGATATAGTCGTAATAAGTATGCTATTATTACTTTGTCATTGCCAAAGTCAAATCAAATCGGCGTCATATTTTGCCTTCGAATATTATTGGAACATATCAATAATAACTTGAATATGATCATTATTGAGCCATAGTAATAGCAATGCTTCTTAACCTTAGCGATCATACTCCTCGTGCTTCCAATAAGATTTCTCGTAGCACCATGGACATTTTCAACACAATTTCTGATTGTACCTTTATTAATATTAGAAAGCCCATACACATAAAATCGCGCGTAGCGCGAAGACCATTTTCCAGTTTAATAAATTGGTCAAGAAAACATTCAACAGCATATAGGCCTAATTCCACATTGCATCTCGTAGCCCATGATGTGGTGCTCCGTACCCCGAAGGGGTCTGCGGAACCTGGTTAAGAACCCATGCAATAGAAATGTCCAATCGCCGATGAATTCATTGGTGTTACAGCTGTGGAGCGTACTACTACCCTACTCGCCACCGATAATAACATCGATAAAGAGAACAAACAACACCCAGCATGTAACCAACTATACGTCACGGGGGTCATAGAATGCCAATGGTTGCCATACTGACCTGATTAGAAAGCTATATACCCTATTCAACGGCCAACGCAAGCTACGACCTTTTGATATATTACTATTCCCCATGACAGTTTCATAGATTGTTGCATCCGTAGGATGGGTCGGATAGGGAAAATTAAGTATTTGTCGGATCGGATTGATGAAGCGATACATTATAATCGCGGCTTTATTCGCCTAACGACTATATCGTATACAATGTAAACTTAAAATTTAAAGCGTATAGAGACCAAAAATGTTTTCAATGAATTTGTCAACGAAATGTACTTCAATAGCTGTTGAAGTCAATAACACATTTGTGGTCGAACAATGTTGTCAACAAGTTCTTTCAACTCTGGCTGCATGTTGGACGTAGAAACCCTTAGTAAAGACTGCGCGTGAACATCAGTTATATTGGAAAGTAGCCTTGCCTTGTTAATGTTCATGGTCGAAAATGTTTGCTCGCAAATGTATAGACCCGAACAGAACAAGTAGTTTCATGACCATCTTTCTCAGGTTGGCAAACTTGGATTCATTCTGCGACGCATAAAATTTGTCAATACTTTCATATTTGAGCTTCACAATTTCACTTTCAGAGTAGAAACTCTTTGCGGGCAGCTCAAAATCCCATCGCGGGCCGTATCTTGCCCGCCCCGGACCTATAGCGACGCGACGGAAGAGATACACAACACAAATCCAAGAACGTAGTAATGATATATCCGTAACTGAATTTATTACTGAACGGTGATCGTGAATTGGGATACACGGAGGTCAGGGCGGCATGCGTAGACCGCGTGATCCCGGCATGATCCCAGATAACGTGGTCACAGCGAGTGATAGCACGTGGTCTACCCCTTGACCATGTGAGGTCGGATCGGTTATGGGTTAGGCTTAGGGTTAGAGGTCGACGCCGCTATCTCCAAATATGCAAGTAGTTGGCATGCAACTGATTGTCGGTGCCTGCGAAGACGCCGAATTCAATGATAACCACTTTGAAAACTTAGATCAGACAGATAAAATCGAGATGTTACAGAGTCGCAATGAAATTGCTGTTTATCTTTGGGTATTTCGGATCGTTTTATTAGCATTTTTTATCAGTTCAATACACCACAGAAATTGCTATACAATGAAAAGATAGGAAGGTGTCGAAACGATTTGGAGTAGTCTTTGTAATGAGACACCCACCTTGACCTAGGCGATATAAGGAGGCGGCATGCCCACAGAACGAAAAGTATAAGATGATAGTATAGAAAAACCAGCGACAAAAATGGGGTGGCATGTCACGGAAGGCGAGATCGATAGGTCAGGTCGGGGTCCGGTTTTTGGGAGCGGGACTAGTATTCATTTAGTAGAAATTGCTTGTATTCGACTTGAATGTGGACAACTAGTACCCTGAAAGTTGAGTAGCCTATCAGCAGTGAATTACGGCACAACCAATATGAATCAATTCCCCTATCGAGAATAGGAAATGATATTCCGGGTGCATCAAGTCCTGCGCTTGGGAACGGGAATACACATCGACCCAATTACTTATGCTAAATATCCCAAGCTCCAAGGCATTGACTCCATCAAGACATTGGAAGTAATAATACTTAATATTTACGCGAATGACATACTCTACTCAAAACCACATGTTTCATGACAGATGAACCACAGTACGCGGAGTCTCTGGCGCGACGTGGTCAGGTCAAAGTTCAAAAATATCTGAGACGGTTCAGCGTGCGCAGCGCACACACGAAATACCATAGTAGACAAAACAAGCAGCCAGGTGATTCCATAGGCTACAAAGACTCTACAGGTAGCGATGCGTGACGGATACCACTAATCTCTCACACAACAACGCACAGAACGGTATGAAGTTATGGTAAAAGCGTACGGCTCAGCATGAGCGTATAGTATAGCAGCGGTGCATATTAGTAAGACAGCTTCAAAACATCATGGCGACAAGCACCAGCTTATTATTTAGTTTGGCAGGCGTGACATTGGTATTCTTCTTGAATATGAGCGCGTATATGTGCTTGGAAGGTAAGAGCTATGATTATAGCGCAGTATGGTCGGTTTCACCAGTGTCATATCTTCGCAGGTCTGCAGAGTTCTATAAATCCCGGAGCAGGTACATACTCTCTGAGCGTGGCTTATTCAACCGTGGTGATCACTTCTTTATTTCTGCCCACGATCGTGATGGACTTTATGAAGCATACGACCGCCATTGGCGTTGCAACGCTCGGATATGCGGTTTACAGCGCAGGTAGGTGTCGCCGACTCAAGTTCAATAGTTGTGAAGAAAACTACCCGGCTTGCGGGTATATAGGACTCAGAGACAACATTCGCATGATTTTGACACATCGCGCGCGGGAACCGAAGGTTGCGAAATAGCTTGGCCAGCTGACAAGAGAGACTCCATGCACTGTGACTGTTCGAAAAATGTATGGACTACTTCACACACGCTCGCAAGGTGGCACTAAATGTCCAGATTGTTCTACACCCGACGGGTATGGATTTCCGGTCGTTTTGAATTCGGATAGGGAACTGACTTCGGGATCATATATGAACACGAACACGTAAACGCAAAGAAAACGAAAGTTAGGAACCAGGTTTTCATTTGCGATATTTACTGCGGTACTCAACCTTTGTGCGCACGTACCAAATTCTTGGCGTGGCGTAGCGTAAGCTATGACGTAGCAAGGACTCGCAAATGTAAGCAGTGGATTGACGCAGAAAAAGCGTTATGATGTGTGGAACATAGATAACGTCACAATATCGAAGTCAAAAAATTTATTGCACAATCAGGTTTTCGATCGTGACTCTTTACCCAAGTGCCTCTAAAAATTAACCTTCAACAACCCAATTACGTTAATGGGACAGGGACATCTCTGGCCACCCCCGAACTAATAGGCGAGCGGTAACTTTCTAATAGGGGTACCTGTGATACTTCATAATTTAATCCAAGCCTAAATAAGTGCTATGTGTAAAGCCCACTTTTTTCCAGCGAACTGCTACCCGAATCCTTATCTTCTAATCGCCGCCTCTGTCGTACTCGGCTGCAGCGGCGCAGTGATATGGGCAACGGGCAGAGTCTACGTCAGCAACCTCGCTACCTATTACGCGAGCCTAAAAGGCGTCGACAAGGACAAGACCATATCACACTTTTTCGGCATCTTCCTAGCCTTCCTGTCGTCTTCGCTACTAGTACTCAACGGAGTGTCCTCTCTGGTGCTGCAAGCCACGAGAAAGGACCAGAAAGACCAACCATACAGCAACGCAACGGGGGTGAATGCAACCGCGCGGCCGGCAAACGACCGCAGATACTGCGGCGTTCATAAATGTGACAACGTGATCGCAGAACACGACGAAAATTCTACGGACGTGACGGTGTCTCCGATAGAATACGACAAAACGGCGGCATACATTTTGTTCGGCGCGTTCGCGCTTACACAAGTATTGTCCGCGTTAGTGGCTATCTTTGCGTTGTCCGACCCGTCGGCAGAAGAGGATCGTAAAATCAGCGAAGAAGACTCGGGGGACGAACATATTTCCATGACTACGCCTAAAGAAACGGATAAGGAGGAAAGGGTCGAGATTAAACAGACCAAGGCAGCCTCCACTTCCGAAAGGATAAAGAAGCACGCCATTTCGACTGGGTCGTTTATCATTTTCAACCACGTCGGCCAGGCAATGATCCCCATTACGATGCACTGCGGAATTTTGCAAGCGTTCTCGTTTGGGCAATTCACGAGATACTGGGTGGCCTGCTACTTGGGTAAATATAATTATTAGCCCTGATTAAGCCGTTGGCNTTAGTAGGACTGTAGCAATCTACCAGANGTAATCCGAGGTGAAAGACCTAATTATCAAACGGCTGGTTCCCTTTGATATGTGGTTTTGAAATTTTAGTTTGCTCGATTGAGATTACCGATATTTAGTTCTCAGCTACACCAGCGGTAGTCGAATTAGTCACTGTTTTACAAGAAGTANCAAATTAGAAGTACGAAATATGTAAGTATTACAGGTGCTATTTACAGAGGCGGAATTGATCAGATATCGTGGGGGTAAATTNACATCATAGATACGCTGTGACGTAGCAAGTGCTTACGAATTAAAATCTGATCGGTGTAAGNCAGGGGTGTNAAACATACGGCCCGCGAAGCAATTCTGAGTGTAGATTGAACAATTATTTTATTTTGCAGNACATTTGTAACAAATGTTNGGATTTTTTGCAGGAAATACTTTCAGGCCCCAAATTAAAACCACCCGACCACGGCGCTGTGGTTTCACTCCAGTAGTTACAAGTCGCTGAATTTGACATTCAATTTCAAGAAGGCTAAAAGTGCCCACTATGTTCAGAGTTTTATACAAATACGGACCAAAAAGAAGTTATTAACAGAAGCGAAAACGCCAATGCAGAACCTTTATATGTTGTTTACATGGAAAATATAATAGTTGCACAAATATATAATTGAAATATATATGGCCGCACTTGTGTCACTTTCGACCAAATAAATCCCCAGACACGAGAGAAACCGGATTCGCGATGTAATAATAATAAACCAAATTCCAACTTCTGCGTTTCCAGTTAAATGTCTTTCATTCCTCACAACGCATATGCAGGGCCAACGCCAGATTACGACTAAATCATTGGGTTGGGAGCATTGAATATGCCAACTTATATCGTCGTTACCGCCGCGGTATTAGCGGTTCTGAATTGTATTCAACCGGACAATCATCGTAATATTGCCAATTCCATTGTTCGCGAATAAAGGTGTTGCGACTTGCTACTTTAAAAACCCTATGATCCTATGACGATGTGTCTGATCTATTATATATGCTTTTGACGTATTCCAGTCAAACGTATCCCGAGATCACGAGGAAACATTTTGGAATCAGTTGACTGGTCTGGCCCGCGAGCGATTTGAAGGCTTGAATCCGGCCCGCGACGCAATTTGAGTTTGACACCCCTGGTGTAAGCGCTCCTTTTACCCTACCTGTCAGTGTTACAAATCTCATACGCATTTACTACAACTAGACGAACACGTTCATCAATACTAGATTAAAATGCATCAGCAGCCTCTAACGGGAACATTCCACACAGGCGTGGAGTACATCGGATTCTCCATTTCGGCCTGCGGGATAGGATCCATCATAGGAGCGTACGGAGGCGGATTTCTTACTAAGTTCCTGCCGCGTTGGGTGATCATGGTCGCGAATTTAGCGATTGAAGTCGCGCTGTGCGTCGCCCTATTGGCGTGGGAGCCGGACGAGGTCAGTCGCGATCATTATTTTAACGGGGCTCAAGAAGGCTAGGTGACCGGCTGCATAAGCACAATAAGAATGTGAATGAGAAGTAAATAAGACAGATATATCATTTCACGGATATGTTAGGACTAGGGATGGGTATAGTGATCGAGTTCGAATCGAGTACTAACTGTCATTAACCCAATCGAGCAACGAAGAGGCGAGTTCTTTTAAGTACTGAAATTATGCACCCCTTTTCGCGGAGAGTTATGGTATCATTGAGTTTCTATACATTTCCGAAGGTGAAATTCTTGAAACCTCTCTCGATTGATTGTATCATGACATCTACAACAATTAGTAAAATGCTACAAAAAAAAAACTGGAAACGACGTTACTATGAAGTGATCAACCAACAGAGGCACAAGTGCATTGAAATAGACGTGGTCGAAAAAATACAAAAGCGTGGTAGAACATATACAAAATTATGTTAATGTGGTGAGGAACTGGCACTATTTTCTTAGCGGTTGAATATTTGTACCTTTCACATCATCCATATTATGATGATGTCACAAAGAGCGATGCCCGACTCGGGTGCTCAATTTGCCCATCCTTAGTTGTGATCGTCACGGGGGCAAGATCACCCGACATTGACTAAATCCAGATTTCGGGACGTGCAAGGAAGATATACGAAACTTCCAACCAGTGTGCTATTTGCAACTTGTACACCATGTTGCTATACTATGGAATGATAATGAAAGTAGCTCAACCAACTAGAGATCAAATTATCATTTCGTTTCGCGGACACGAAGATATTTTCGATTACCAACGGTTTGCAGCAGCTTCAGCATGTTTCCGATTATACTCCAAAAGCTGCTATGTAAACTCTATTCCTTCGCAGGACACGGAAGGCTGGGTGTTCTTCGTGCTCTTCGGAATCGTGGGGCTCGTGTATTCCGCCCAAAAGACCCTCACGGCGACTATATACTCCTTATTCTTCGCGACGCAAAAGGAACCAGCCAACGCGGCTCTGTCTCTGTGGGACATGATGGGAACCGCAGTCGCGTACGCTTTGAGTTCCGTCATATGCAACACGACGTATGTGATCGGGATGTTGACTGTGTCCGTAATAGGGACTGTTTTATATCTATTTGCGGAACGGAATTATTCGACAAAGAAAAATCGCGACGGTTAAAGTTTCCGCAACGTTTAAAGCTGGATTGCCCTGCAGTTTTTCTACTATGCCGTTCCTGATGTAGGATTTCTTTATTTGTCGCTTACCTTGCGGCTACGGTCTGAGACCTTTAAATGATGAACGGGTGGGCGAAAATTACGTTGCGATATATGCATAAATCCGAATTATGTGCGACAGTAGCCAATAGCTGTAGCCAGCATATCAATTGCTAAGGGTTCGAAGAGGTCGCAGATTCCCAGTGACGTGAAGAACAAAGATGAGTCATAAAGTTGTACCGATCTTTCTATGTCCGATACCGAATACTGTGTTTGCTAGAGTATTGCAATTATTTATCAATCGTTCCTTGGCTTAATAAAGGTTGAAACCAGTGCCATACTCATGCCAAATATGGCAGGTAGGAATTTCAGGCCGCAAAGCTAGCATGAATATGGAATACGAGTTGCAGCGACATTCGGGGCTAGTCAAAAGGTATGTAGGTATGTAGTTATGCAGTTGCTGTCTGCAATGACTCCACCGGACGGTATGTAAGCTCTGGCAATGAAACGGTGGTACCCGAGGCCACGACACACCGGGATGCACCAATTTTCGCGACAGCAATTGGAAAAATTCAAGGAATTTTATCTGCCCATCGTGTCCATAGGTACATAGCCTATATCGGCGGCCTCAGCTAGTCCAAACACCGGAACAAAATCGGGTGAATTCAAACGACAGAGCAACGCTGCTCCGCAGAACTATAGAAATGCTNGCCGAGACACATCTACAGTAGGACAATAGACAATACCGATAAGAGCATGACGGGTACGCCAAGAAATCATTTTATCTCAGTGACAACCAGACATGGGGTAAATGTGATNAGTAGCCGATTANGACGATTACAGCATTTTCAAGTAATCATAATCACAATCGATAACATTCGATAAAAACCGAAGTAATCGTAATCGATTATTTCGCATATCTAATCGATTTCTTTGTGAGGGAACGATTACTTTTTATTTGTCAATGGACTATGACAGAAACCGGACATTCGTGAACAAGGAAGAGTGCTATAGTATACCACGTTATTGATAGCAGAAACGTCGGATTTTCTAACGCCACTGTTCATTATTACCTCACAAGTATTAGCTCTGCTCGTCATATCGTAACTAGGGCTGGGCAAAATCGAATACCCGAGTGATTCGATTCTGAATCATGTAATACGCTTCGAGTCGAGTATCGCTCATGATGACGTCATAACAGAATGCAATATGTCAAATATCAAATGAGTACCTTTTATACCACCGCAAAGAACATAATGCTTGTTATCCATCCCATCAAATATACTTTGCAATTTTTTCGACCGTACCGATTTCATCGCACTTTGTGACACTGTTGTGGGATAATCATGACTTTGGAAATGTGTTATTTCCTGTAACGTTCGTAGCTTTGTACTATCTTTCGTACGGCTAATCAAGGTTTCAAGGCTACCACAGTGGAAAATAGTATCGAAATTATAACTCTCGTTGGTAAATCAACTTTCAGTGGCAAGGAGCGTATAATTTCAGTATTCGAAAAAAATCAACTTTTACTACTCGACTCGAATCATTAAAATTAATATTCGATTCTGATTCGAGTGCTCGAATCATTGTGCCCAGCCCTGATCGTAACGAGTGATCCGCACATAGAAAACAGATGATTGATATTCATTGTACATGAAGTTGTGTGATTGTAAGAACACCTGCCTGCTGTATATCATGCTAGCAGTACACTCCAGACGCCACTACCCCCCCCCCAGCATGCAAATAATCGCCACTATGCCTAGTTTCAAATAGTAACGTGTATGTTTCTGTTGAACTTTGATTTTGTTTAGTTAGCGCAGTTTGAACGTTGCTGCTTGGCGAGTAGTACAAAGATTTGAAATTTTGTACTCGTCAAATGAAACGTTACGATTTCCACAGCGAAGCATTAAAAATCAACGGCTGCTGAGTGCTGAATTGAATCATAATCGAGGTGTTACTACGGGCCTGCGCACGGCCTCCCACCTATTTTGTCATTTCAAGCCGAAAAAGTTATTTTAGTGATAAGTACAGTGCCGTTCTCGTTGGAACTCGGGCACATGCACCGCGTCACGCTAGCGATTTAGGTCACGCGTCGTAGTAAAGATAACCACACTGTAAAAAATAAACATGGGTTTTATCATGGAAATGACATGACTTCCTCTTTCTCATGTTAATTCCATGAAAACACCGACATGGTTTTAAAATCTCATGTTCACATGATAAAACTTCCATGTTGAGACATGATAACGCTTCCATGTCTATGGTTATCAAGTAAAAGTATCAAGTTGACCTTCAGTAATATTATCAATTCATCATATTTATCATCATTACCGTCACTGAGAGAGAAAGAGAGAGAGAGAGAGAGAGAGAGAGAGGGGGGGGAGAGAGAGAGAAGATATGGGAGGAGGAGAAAGAGAGATATCAGATTTATTCTTGTCTGTCCCATTGAGATGCTTGACGATTGAGATGCGATACAACCGTGCTATCCCCGAATGCTGAACGTTGAGCGGGGTATCCGCGGATAGCAGTTTTTTTCTCTTTGGTCTGACATGGCCGGTAATTGATCATACGACCTACCGATTTAAAAGCAGGACGCTTTACCATTTCACTGCATCGCTATTACAGCCGAGTAAACAAGTAAACATCGTTACATCCTCACAGGATATATTGCAATCCACAAACACAGTGATTCGAAAATAGGCAAACATAGCCGTTCGGTTACGGAGCCATAATGACTCCGGATTATCTGGTTACAAGGCCAGATAGTAAAGTGTAGCGTTCAAAAGGATTGGGAAAAAGAGGAAGTTAATAGAGTTGGTCTTGGGTTGTCAGTGTGCAAAGTTGATGGCTTGTTGCTGTATTAAGTCGTGGATTGGATTGTAAGTATATTGATGTATTTATTGTGCCTGCCTTCGTTGAAATATATCCGCCGAATCTGCAATGTGTCACTCGGTATAGTCGAACCTGCGGCAACTTAGCCGTATTCAGTCAGATATAGCGAGAACTGCCCAACGGCTACAAATAGTGATCAAAGTTTACTGCGTATCCATTTATATGTAGTTTAGATGACGTGGAAGTTTGTAATGCGTTAGGAGTTCTAGACGTTACACAAGCTCTCTTGCTTTCATTTTGTACCGTACTGAGCAATGTTTGTTAGAGACGTAGTATCTATGTGTAGATTGTGCAGTTGTGCATCATTCACCTTTAGTTAGAACCCGTTGACGTCATGTCCGGTTTGTGTAGCAGATGGCGCGAATTTGTAGTGAGAGTAGAGCCGGGAAAGTTGGTAAGTTTTTCAGTTAGGGTTATAGGATTAGATTGTGTATTTATTGGAGTATTCTGATTCTAGTTTACCGTGTTCGTATTTCTAAGACATTGTGTCAACTTATTAAAGATTCAAGAGAAGCAAAGGAGGTTGTGCTTTGTCTTTCATTACCGTACGCGTTAAACACTACCGGTAAGATACCCCTGTGTGACCTTGCATAACGTAAATTGCTTGGGAACGCAATAATGTTGGAGTGAAGTATTTATCCAACTGGAGGAATATTCATCCTGAGGTGATTGTAAAACCTTCAGCTGTGAAAAATATGGGATATCATGCTATACTTGAGCCTTTGATTCAAGATTTGAAAACCCTAGAAACACATGGAATTGATGTAACTTTGTATTTTACAGATATACATACTACAGTTGTTTGTCTGAGAC